>VYZR01011888.1:20680-32614 GCA_013400675.1 Oxylabes madagascariensis | reverse complement strand
TCTTTCTTTCTGTCTTTCTTTCTGTCTTTCTTTCTTTCTTTCTTTTTCTTTTCTCCTTGATTTCAATATTTGGAAAAAAAATAGTTTCTTTTTTTCATTTGCATTCTTTTTATTTCTTGGGAAAACCAAGGAAGAAAAGACAACAAAAATGCTGAAGAAAGATTTTGTTTAGTTTCCTTTGTTTTTACATTCCATTTTCATTTCATCATTTTTTTTCCAAGGAAAAAAAAAGAAAATTAGGGGGTTTTGAAGGCAAAGGGATTGGACAAAAGAAAAGAAAAGATTTTTTAAGATTTTTTTTTTAAGTTTTAGCAGGGCAGAAAATGTCTTTGAAAATTCACAAAAAAGAAAAGGAAAGTTTAAAAGGGAAGTACTTCCTATTCAACCATTTTAACAAGTGTTTGGCGCTAGTTAAGGCAGCCAGCACAAGGTGCTTTGTAATGTTTTCTAGATGAGGACAGTCCGTCACCTTTACAGGAATCCATACCAATGCACAGTGCCCTTGCATCACGGAGGTCTTTGTGAGCATTACACCAAGTTTTCTCCTGACTAACTCTGACTAAGTTTCCCTTAAGGTCTCTCCATTTCACAGTCAGTGCTATGACTGACTCAGTGTAGAAATAACCCAACCTGGGCTTTCAAATAGGGATGAGGCAGGGCTGTGTCATCTGCTGTATGCATCATTTTTAGAGTGATCCGCCACTGCTTTTAAATGTTGAATTTTTCAGGCTCTGCCAAGATAACCAGAGAGGCACATTGCTTGGCAGTGGTCATTGCTGAAGAGTGCTGGCTCTTGGGTGTCAGTGCTCAGGACTACCAGTAAGATGTGTGTGTTTTGTCAAAGTGTGTGGCACCTGTTCTTCCTGTGTATTTAGGGGTTTGGAGAAGTTACACAATGTCTGCCTTCCTTGCTTCCCNNNNGAAGTTACACAATGTCTGGCTTTCTTGCTTCTTGCCCAAACTAAAATATTTAACTACACCTTGATATTGGTCTTTTCAGGATCAGCAACTTTTTCCATCTTTTGTTTGTTTCTTCCCATTTCAATTTCTATCCCTGCCATTACTATCTAAAGGGAGAGGTTTTTNGTTTATCCAGGAGTCTTCCCCATGGGCTGCTGTGCTATAGCGAAAGTTGTGTTTATTCAAGTTCTTAAAAAACCACCCTGTTTACTTTGCTCTGGTGTTTTCTCAGACTCAGGTGGGGAGAAGCTAAAAAAGAAAGTTTGGTATTGTTACTCTCCAGACATGCTATTAACAAAATAAGCATGTCACACAGAAATAAGGCTGGATCTTATCTGCTGCGGGAAAGGTTTTTGTGGTATTCCTTTCAAAGACTTACCTAGCTTATTTGTCACTGCACTTTAAGCCTCGAATCATGTGCAGACTGGAGAGACTGAGAGAGAAGGCAGTGAGAGTGAACACTTGCTGCAGCTCTTTTTTTGGCTTGTTAACTTTGCAGAAGTTGTAGCTGGTTTTGAAAGCTCACTTTTCAATGAAATTTACAAATATAACCACAAAATAGATTACTGTGTCCCTCAAAGTGGATTTATAAATATTTTCCTGAAAATACAAGTACAGAGATGCTGTACTACCTTTTACTCACATTGAGATTGTAGATAGGTAACAGCTTGCATTAATATTTGACAAATCTGTTCTATGTTGCTGTCAGAAATGTAGCTGAAAATCTCTTTGGCTGGCTGGCTTGTACTTGAAACTGGTTTTCCTAAGATCTGCATTTGAAAATCTTCCCTGCCAGACATGTAGCTGTCAGATTCATTATCTTCAAAATTTCTCTTAACCTCTGATGGTGTTTTTCCTTCTGCAGAAACAGAAGGTGCATGCAGCACAGATGTCAGTCTTCTTCAAGGAGTAACTTCTTCAACCCTGAGTGATACCAGCTCCTGCTAGTACCATGGGGCTAGAGGGTGTTTTTTTAGGCAGTGGACAGATCCACGTAATCCTGTGGGGAAGTTTGGCAGCCATGACGACACTCTTGTTCCTCACCTTCCTCATCTTCCTTTGCTCCAGCTGCAATGGGTAAGGGCTTCATGGTTCATGATTTACTTTGGACATAGCTTCGTGTATAAATAGTTAGCAGGAAATACTGAGGACTGAGGTACAGAAATAAAATAAAGGTACAATTTTCAGAGCAAACTTCCATTTGAACAGGTCTATTCATTCTAAAATCTAAGTATATTTTTCTTTTGCTGTGAAGGAAGTACACAATTGTGCTTGTTCAGTGGTTTCCCCTAAGCAGAAGCCTGGAGCACAAGTAGACACTGAGTGTTAGCAGATCACATCCCTAAGCTGAAACTGAGAACACTAGGTGGACTAAGCAGGACAAAAAAGTATAGGTAAAAAGAAAAGGGAAGTGACTATGTACTTCAGCTTTGCTATGGCCATTCCTGAAGTATGGGGAGTATAGTATTGATCCTGCCTTTCAAGCAAAAATGAGTAAGGATCAAATAGTGGTACTAATTAATGCCTTGTACCTTATCCTTACTTTCTTCTCCATAAGAGGATTCAATTTCACCAATACAGGCACTCTATGGACTTTGTTTGTGCACGTTTCAAGGCTCCTTCATGACATGTAAGCTGAGCCCTGCTAACTGCACAGGGAGGCAGGGCAGCCTGCAGTCTGTCCATGGTGCCCTTCCACAGGCCAGACCAGTCAGACCCTTTGAGGGGTATGAGGATTGGGACTGCTGTGGTCTGTATTGGTATATTTTGCAAGCACAGCTGAATCAGACAAGTATATGGGGGAAAAAATCCAGTAGAGCAGCAAAATCTGCAGTTTGGATGCATATGCCTATAAAGAGCATGTGCTTTCACCCCCTCAGCTTTGAGAACATTGAGGAAATTGTGCAGCCATAAAATGCACTGAATTGGCACAAGATGTGTCTGCAGTGGAAAGCCCTGTTTTTCAGCAGGATTTATCTAATGTCCATCATGCAAAAAAAAAGTTGTGGGCAAAAACAGGTCCTGAAGTTGGTTGCAATCCTAAGTTAGAACATGTAATTTCATGTGATTCAGGAGAAACACTTTTGTAAACTGTAAGTTGGCACTTCAGTATTGTCACAGTTTCCTGTGATATCTGTGTAAAAATAGTAGAATTTTTTTTTAATATTCTTTAGCCCGCAAACATTGCATTTAGGTACTGTGTACTGTCTTTAAGGCCTTTTCCAACCCAAATGATTCTATAATTCTGTTTTGTTTTGTAACACACCAATCCTTGAAACATCTCTAGAAAGATGGGTCAAAACACTGAGTAATCTTTGCAGTTACAGAGATACATTGCCTGAAATATTCTCGTGATGTTTTTTAATAAATTCTTGTGTTGCTAGTTTGGACATAATATCTTTTGTTTCAGGTCATTCTGTAGGGCAGGTTGTTTATGCATAAATGCAATTGTGCAGAATTTCTTCCTGGCTTATTCTTCAAAAATGGATGAGGACAAAGAAAACTGAATAAAATTTGCTCTTTCTAAAATATCAGAAAAACTTCCAGAGAGGAATTCCAGCTTTTAACTTTCTCTGCTCTGCATTGGCTCATGCTTACTTGCTGTTTTGTTATTTCCCAATTAGACAGAATTCTAACCGTTCCTAATGTGGAAGTACAGTTCACTGCAGACTTTAGAAGAAGCAAAAATTTCATATTGTCAATATTTTCTCACCTTTTTATTTGACTTTTCATCTAGGGGAAGGACTAACATTATTTTAAGCTCATACATTATTGCAGTATTTCTGAATAAGAGCTGTATTTCCCAAATGGCAAAAACTGGAAATGTGATCCATACTTAGACTCTATGAAGGACCCAGGGAAGTGGGATTCCTTTAAAAATGCAGACCCCTGCTACTATGAAATTTGCATGCCTTTTTTAACTGCTCATGCTTATTACCAATTTGACTAGCATTTTTTAGTGAAAGTTACCAGGATTTTGTTGGTCTTTTCTAATTCCTCATAGGATACACACTTTTTACTGACACAGTTTAAGGGACTTCCTAAGTAGTCTGTCACCAGAATGTATATCTGAGAATTTCAGATATGATTAAATTGAAGAATAATATTTTTATTATCATAGAATCATGGAATGGCCTGAGTTGGAAGGGACTTTAAAGATCACCTAGTTCGCTGTCACAGGCAGGGACATGTTTCACTAGAGCAGGTTGCTCAGAGCCCCGTCCAGCCTGGCCTTGAACATTGCCAGGGATGTAGCATCCACAAGTCATTGCTTCTTGGAGCAACTTCTTCCAGTGTCTCACCAACCTCACAGTAAAGAATTTTTTCCTAATATTTAATCTAAACCTACTCCCTTTCAGTTTGAAGCCATTCTCCCATGTCCTGTCCCTACATAATTATTTTCATTATATTGTAATTATCATCAGTCAGTTCTCACTGGGATCTTACAGTGAGTGAGAAGGGTTTTGTGTGTTTGTTGTACCTCTTCAGTTATGTTTATCACCGTTCTGCCTCAATGGTGTTTTTGCACAGAGGTCATACCAATTCCCGTAATAATTTTCAGTTACTCCATTTTCAATATTACTGTGAATCATAGTTCTGTTCCCTGCAGGAGTGTAAGGTCTGTGAATGATTGGCATTTGTATATTAGCATAATTTGTAGTAAAAATTCATGTGCCTTTTTCATTAAGGGAAAAGAAGGCCAAAAATCAGAATGGAGATCATGAAAATCTGATGAATGTGGTAAGTATATGTTTCTGGTAGCTTTTGTCTGTCTTGTGGTTGGTTTGTACCAAGCTCCTTGCAAAATATAACAGATTAGAAAATAGCTTAGGAATTTCGAGGTGATTGAGCATGGGAAACTTTAAAAGTTGCAGAACAGGAAGAGGAGGAAAACTTGTGTAGATCCTGATAATCTGCACTTTCTCAGTGCCCTTTCCGCCATCACTGTACTCCAACCTTTCCATCACTCCATTTGCAGCCCAAGGGCAGTGTACCCTTTGTCAGTGCTGTCTTCTCACGGGTTAAAGCCAAAGTAACGTCTATTACCATAAAGCTTGAAAAGGACATCACTCTGGACATCTTTGCATTTATTTCTTTTTAACATCTGTAAACACAGGCACTTAAATCTTTGAATCTAGTTGGCATGGTTTTGTTCTCCTGCCAATAATACCTGTGGGTCAGAGCTCCAGAGATGAGAATGAAATTCGTTGCATGTGTATTGACGTGAACATTTATTCTGATCCAGTGGTCACTGATCTGTGTTGCAGCCTTCCGAGAAGGAGGTTTTCAGCCATTCCATCACAAGTTCAGCCACGGAGCCTCCCCCAAACAGTGAACAGAACGGAGCACTCAGCAATGGTGAGGGTGAGTAGTGGCAGCCCCTGCGGGTGGGGTGAGCCGGCACCAACACCCCAGTGCCCACAGCTCCCGCCTTAGCTGCACGCTGGTGACCCCTGGGGTTTCAGGTTCCAGCCATCAGCTTTCCAAGCACTCAGGCAAGCCATTTGTCTGAACACTCTGCGCACCTCTGCAGGTCTGACACCAGATCACACAGAACTTACAACCAAGTTAAACAATGCCATGAAGTCATTTGCCTTGCTGGGAAGTCAATGGAGATGGTCATCTCATGGAGATTGGGGTGGTTTAGGCTGCATCTCCCCTTCATTACTGGGCGTGCTCTGGCACAGCCCTATGCCCCTGCTCCCAGTCCTCCGTGCCAGCCAACACTGGGAGGTGCTGAGTCCTCTCCTGGGCCACCAGGTCTGGGTCACCAAGCCACACCTGCAGATTGACCAGGTCATCAGGCAGAGAATGGGACCTTCTCTAAGCTTGGTAAGTTATGGAACTGGGATAAAATCAGAAGATGAAGTTGTGCCTTAGGGTTTCAAAAGTGCACCAGGAGGCTGTGGAAACACTTCAGGTCCTCCTCCAGGGATTACAGCTTTGGATCACAGTCCTGTGCTGTGCTGTCACTTATATTTTTATATTTTAGAAAACAGGCAACATAAATAGGCTTCCTTTTTTTTCCTTAGTCTTCGCTTTGCTGAACACTCAAAATGATTCACCCTGAAGTATCACTGGAAAATATTTTACTCAGCTGCATCTAAAAATAAACTCACTCTCAGCTCAGAGCCACTGGGAGCCAACTGTTGTCTTTGCACTAACACCAACACCGGGGGCTGCACTCCAACATACAGCTTTCTCCTCATCTCCTGCAACCAGAGGCTAAGCTATTCAGACTTTACCCTTTAGAGACAAGTATCCAAAGTAATTTTAAACTTTGTTTTTGCAGCTAATTGCTGTTCCCATCCATTGGCTTGTTGTGTATGTAGGTGTGTGGTTCCCTGAGGGACTTGATGTGCAGAGCAAAGCCCTGCAGAATGGGAGTCTTTCTCTCTGCCATGACTCACCACATGTGCAGCTGTCAGAGCTGCTGCTATCGACCAGCAGACAGTTTTCAGACTGTCTGATATTATACTCAGCTAACACTCTGCATAATAGCCCTTCTGAATAACAGGAAGCCCTGTGCTTTAATTTCTTACTTACGCTTTATGCACTTTTTATTAATAGTTCTCTTTATTACTGTTTCTGCTAGCTTTTTGAGCAGGGGCAGGGCTATGGAAACAGAACCACCAAATGCTGTGTTTTTTTCCTTTACCCCACCTGCCAGCATTGTCTTATCTATGCCAACACTTCAGCTACACCAACCCCTTCTGTGCTACCACCCATAACCACAGAAGCACAGAAACTTGAGGTCTCATTGTTTTTGATTATCCCCTCCAGCCTGAATGAGGTGTGTGCTTTCTTGGTTCTGTAAGGGTGCTGAGCACAGCACAGCAATCCCTAGAATCAAGGACCAGAAAGGCAAAACTCCCATCTCCCATTCAGTGATTACCATCTTAGACCTCCAGTTCTGTCCTGAGTTTTGCAGTCAGGGTATGGCTCCCTGCAGGTGCTGATTGTGTCTGCATGCCCTGAACACAAGAGAAAGCAATGTCCATGGCAACCACCAAATCAAGGGCATCGATTGCTTTGGCAACACTTCTGTCACCATGTCAAACATACTGAAGGACACAGAAGAATGGGTTGTTCTTGTTGAGAGAGTGCCTTAGGAACTCTGTACTAGGAAAAGTAAAGCTGTTCAGAAATGACTTTTTAAAGAAATAGTGTGAAGTAAAGTTACCTACCATGCTTGAAACGTGCTTGTATATGCCCATGAATGCACACAAATGTCATACGTGTGGTGTAAGATGAGAAGCCCCATACATTTCAGTCTCTAATACCCTCTAGTGACAATGACACGTGGCCCACTTCTGGGACTTAAAACAACATGTTCTGCCTAACACTACCTTCAGTCTAGTCTTCTCTCTTGTGCATATGGCCAGCTCGTTAGTAGGTTGTCAACCTACATTATGTGCTGCGAGACTAAGAGAAGTATGGCTCAGCCTTCGGTGAGGAGCTTCTGGTGTGGCGTGCAGGGAGGGCTGAGCGAAGTGCAATTCCAACGAGAATTTGGCCAGCATGTTAAACAAGCTGAGGGATGGTAGGGAGGAAGAAGGAATGCTTTGCTTTTGGTTCCAAAGAATGAGAAAATGCAAAGAGGAAAATCTTACGAGGATTTTTTTAAGGCACTTGGTTGGAGGCCTCCCACCCGTTTCCCATCTGAGACTACTGAGCACTCAGTAATCATTCAGTGAAACTGAGTACAAGGCAGCTGAATATCCATGCACAGCTAACCTCCCACCCCGTGTTCTGACAGTGAATACTGTTGCCATATAATGTGACGTGGGGGCGTACAGATTATTTTAGATGTTGTGAGAAAGATATTTTACCAGTAGAGTGCAGAATGTCTGTAACTGAAACCTTTTGATAAGCAAAAAGCATGCTAATCACTAGGCATTTCCAGGCATTAGTACCATTTATCCTTTCCAGCATGTCATAAAAGCAAAGTGATGTAGAGAGTACCAAATCACACCTTTTAGTTATGCCTTTGTTTGTAATACTTCTCTGTAATTTTCTTTAGTTCTTTCTGAGGACAGTACAGCTGCCTGTATCCAGCCTTATGAAGAAGTACAGACATCTGATCTACTAGATCAACAGGATAGTCTTGGAAAGTCTATAAAATGTCACCAGAGCCGGGAACTACCCAGTATTCCCCCTAACAACCCCATGGAAACTGTCATCTCATCTAGAAATACAGAAAACGATCAAGGTCTTGGAATGGAAGGGCCTTATGAAGTCTTGAAAGACAGCTCCTCTCAGGAGAACATAGTTGAAGACTGCTTGTATGAAACTGTGAAGGAAATTAAAGATGTTGGAGCAGTAGTCAGCATGGAAGGGAACTCTAACAGGAAATCACTGACAGCTTCTGAAGGTCAGAATCAGATTCCTGAGTGCAGAATTGAGTCAGCAGAATATGCATCTGTTGACAGAAATAAGAAGAGTCGCCAAAGTGCAAATTCAGAAAGTCCTCTTGACAACACACCAGATGTAGACGATGAGCTTCCCCCTCCAGTACCCATGAAACTTCTTGATGAAAATGAGAATGTGCAAGAAAAAAAAGTGGAAGAAGAAGTGACAGAAGGAGCGAGTAAACCAGAAAAGGTAAATACTGTAAATATTTGTCCTCATCAAACAGCCAAATAATGATAGAGAACATATGGGTGGAAGAGGATTTTATTTTTCAGTAACAAAAAACAAAAANNGAAAGGGATTTTATTTTTAAAAAAAAAAAAAAAAAAAAAACAAAAAAAAAAAAAAAAAAAAAAAAAAAAAAAAAAAAAAAAAAAAAAAAAAAAAAAAACAGGAAAAAACCCCACTCAAGATGAAGCAGGACTGTAAATGGAAATATGATAATGTATAGTATAATCTTAGTATTAGAGACATGTGCTCATTCTGTTGTTGCCTGTATTTTTGATTGTTGCAGCTAAGCACTACATAAGGCTTTTCCCAAAAATTATCCGGGAATTGCATAGGAGGCCTCTGCTCCTTTGTTTGATGGTATTACACTTGTAGAAGTTATTACAAAGGGCATCCAGGATCTCTGTCAGCATCTATAGCTTGTTCTGAAGCCCCCTCTTCTTTTTTTCTAACGAAACTGCAACTTAGGAAGAGGAGAGAGGGGCATCCTTGGTGGATGTCCGTACTTTAGATTTGCCTCTTTCATTAGGCCACCTTGACTTAGCTGTGCAAGTGTTGGGCACCTGCTCAAAGTAACTCACTTTGTCTTTTGCTGTAGGAGAGAGGGATAGAAAGAGAGAGAGATTGCAGCTGTACACTTTTATATTTGTCAAATTCTGTATGTCACATATAAACAGAGTGTAAGGAATTTCTAAGTGCTGAAATCACAGCCAAAAGTTAAGTTTTCTCAGCAGCTTATGCTTTCTCCCTAGGAACAAGTCGTGGTGAATCTCTTGAAAAAATAGAATTATGACATTTTCAACAGTTTATTTTCCCATTTGTAGTTTTTTATCAGAAGTCATTTTAGGGATGCTTTCAGATCATAGCAGAGACTTTCCATAAACTGTTGAGTTTGCATCTTTCAGAATGTTTAGATATCTTCTTATTAATCGTGAGTGAAAGAACTGTAGGTTTAACAGATTTTTGGTGTCCGAGTCATCAAATAATATTAGGAAGGTATTGATGAAAATTTAAAAAAAAAAAAATCTTAAGATGCAATGCGACTTTTTAATGTAAACATTTATGTGAAAAATCACAGCAGAGCTGAGGTATTGTTATTTGTTTCTGGTTGTTCTCTTATTTGAAGAATTTCAGTAATCCAGGAAAAAGGCAGAAGAATATCTTGTTGGATAAATAACTAACCATGTAACTTGTAAAGCACAATAGAGTCCAAATGAATAAACTGAAGAGTTTTTGCAATATAGAAGTTGTTTAGCTAGATTCCTCAGTGCACATTTTTACAAATAATGAGCTCGTTAAGTAAAAAATTAAGATGTGACTGTCAACAATAATCCAGCAACATTCCCCCCTTCCACATTCCAGCCACAAGTAATTTCTAATTAAACTTTTAGATAAACAGCTTTGTGTAACAGTGGCATTTTTCCTACCAGGTGTGAAAAGACTAGCAGAAAGTAATTGTATTTCCCAGGCACCGATACAAGGGAAAGGCCTTTGCTGCTGTGTAGCTCCCCAGCACACCATGTATGCAGTGCCAGTAACTGCAATGAGTGGGAATTGATTAAAATGGTTCAGGTTTTGAAGGATTAATCAAGAGATGACACATGCAATGCCCCAAGTGCCAGAAAAAAGGTGTTTGTCTAATTAAAATTTATTCAGAGCTGAAGCCACCCCGAGTTAGATCTTGGGCAGCATCAGATCATTCCCGTGCTCACTGCTGGGTCCATGCATTATGCATCGAGGTGTGTGCCTGTCCTGTCCTTGAGAGCTACAGCTGCAGCAGAGCTGGAGATGGTAATTGATGGAATATATAAATGTCATTATTGTTGGCATTGTGGGGGGAGGTGGCTGTGGGATTGTTTTTCTGTTGTGATGATGATAATTTTTCCCTCTATTTTGCTGCTTCAAGCAATGCAGAGCAATGCCTGTTTTTTTCAATGTGGCAACCAAAACCAAGATATTCATGAAAATGAATGTTATATTGACAACTCTTTTAGTTAGACCCCATAGGTGTTTCTCTTTTTGCTTTCTCTTCTACTTAGCTGCTATTTTAGCATGACATCTGTATCCCAAACTCTTCAACCTTCTGCCCTGGCCGTGATGAAGAGAGAGGTTGTGTGTCGTGCAAGTCTCCCTCACTCTAATGAGGGCACAAGGAAGGGACAGGCAGGGACGCACCTGTGTAACCAAGGCTTGTACCTGCCAACAGAGAGAGCAGACTGGCCAAGCTGTTTCAGTCTCACCATCCAAAAGAGGGCAGTCAGGGTGATCCCCAGCCCATGCCAGTCCCTGAAGCACACCAATCTAGGTGGACCAAGCCAGACACCATTCCCATATATAACAGCATGAAAACAAAAAAACATCCTTTTAAGAGCCAGGTGTGCAATAATGAATGAAAATTTACCTAAACTGGTTTTTGGATGTGGCCCAGCCAAATCCTTTGGAAGGACTTGGTGAAGAAAGACACCTTTAATAGCACAAAGCCTCTTAGAGGCCTCTGTCACCTGCAAAACCTTGAGCATAGTTCTTCTGATAATACTGAAAAAGCAGAATAGATTTCTTTAGTTCTTTCTTTCATTTAAAAAGGAAGTATGGATCTCCTTTTTCACCCAGGCCTTTCCAGAGTGAGCACCAGTAGAAATGCTGTGTATCCATCTGGCTGCTGCCATCTCATTTCAGCCTCGCACAGCTTGAGGATGGGCAAAGCATCTCTTACAAATGCACCAGAGAAGAATGTTCTCCTTGTTCCTCCATCAAGAGCAGCAGCTGAACCAAAGAGCAAAAGATCAAGTGCTGTGATCAAGAGGAAGGAAAGGGAAGTGGAAGGCAAATTAGGACACCTGTTGTTTGTGTTGCTACTGTTGAGGTTTCAGCATAGTTTAAAATGTTGCTAGGTACAAAATGTTTAGGGGCAAGTGGGATTTTTTTGAAGTTTCCAAGGTAACAGTATCCTCCAAAATTGATGTGTCACAAGCTTCACATTTAGAAGAAAGAATGCTATATCCAGCAGAACAGCACGGGACGGCAAACACCCCAGGGTATTTATCAGTACTTGAGTGGGAAACTGTAAAAGGGGTCCCGACACATGGTACTTATAGACACACTGATGACAGAAAAATCATTGAGGAATTTTATGAGCACATGCTTGTTTTAATGTGTGAGGATGAAATTAGTAGCTTACTCCCCAGCGCAAAAAACAGTTACAGATAGGAAAGACTAAACTAAGTTGCTGTAGTGAAGCAGATCTAATACAAAGCCAAAATATATTTGAACTTTTCCTTTTTCTTTCTTTCCTTTCCTTTTTTTTTTTTTTTTTTTTTTTTATTAAAACAACAC
>VYZR01011887.1:18299-32252 GCA_013400675.1 Oxylabes madagascariensis | reverse complement strand
CATCATCTTTCAAAGATTTGCCATTTAAAGGTCAAAATCTACTCTGTAAATTAGGGTTTCTAGGTGAAGACCCTATTGAGTCAAAAATGACCAGGATGCTGTGTTACCAATGAGCTATTTTAATAAAGGCTGATTGGTAAAAGTGGATGGAAAAATCTAAACAAATATTCCATGTTTTCTCGAATTAATTTGTAGGAAGATGCCATTTCATCTCTGAAATTTTTCCAATTAATTTTTTTCTAAATAACACAACTCTTAAAAAAATCAATACTATAACTCTTCAAAACATAAGGATAGTTTTTGGCAAAAAAAAATTACTACTAACATTTTTATTAAAATACATGGAAAAGTATTTTAATGGAAAAAATGGAAGGTATCAAAAACTCTTTGCAAACCATCCTTTATGTTTTCAGTAATTTTCAGCAGTATTCAAAAATTGGGACCAGCTGTAGATCTAACTAAATATATTGAANGTCCTCTCTGCATGTTCCACTCTCTGCCTCTCCTGCCACTCATACTCCATTTCCCAAATCTAATCTTTCAGATGTTGTCCTTTCATCTTCTTTTAAATGCAGCTGATAAAGTGAAGTGGCATTAAACCAGACCAAAAGCTTTTTTTTTTTTTTCCTGGTAAACATTCAATTGAACCCACTGCCTGATTTGTCTTTAAGGAAGAATATTCACAGCCTAANTAAAGGCTGATTGGTAAAAGTGGATGGAAAAATCTAAACAAATATTCCATGTTTTCTCGAATTAATTTGTAGGAAGATGCCATTTCATCTCTGAAATTTTTCCAATTAATTTTTTTCTAAATAACACAACTCTTAAAAAAATCAATACTATAACTCTTCAAAACATAAGGATAGTTTTTGGCAAAAAAAAATTACTACTAACATTTTTATTAAAATACATGGAAAAGTATTTTAATGGAAAAAATGGAAGGTATCAAAAACTCTTTGCAAACCATCCTTTATGTTTTCAGTAATTTTCAGCAGTATTCAAAAATTGGGACCAGCTGTAGATCTAACTAAATATATTGAAATTATATGTTAAAAATGCCTCTGAACTTGTAATATAGAAATTTACATATTTTACTTTCCCTTCTCCCAAAGACATGCTTGTGTTGCACTTCAGTAACATACAGTATTTTGAGACAAACAAATGGGAGATTATATATAATCAGTTCTTACATGTCACATGATATACATTACAGCATTTATAGTTTTAAGGTATTTTTCCCTTCATAAGCAACTTTTTTCCCTTTCTAACAAATACCAGATAAGACGTTGCCGCAATGTGCCAATTGGGGTATAAGCCTATGAGGAACAATGAAAACAGAATGAAAGAATTTAACAAAATGACTGATTTCTCTTCCGCATGCTTTTACAGTGGCTCCTTAAATTGAGCTTTTTGACACTAGTCTCAAATCCATTTGCAGAGTAAGTGGATCCCTTAACGTGTATTGTAATGTCATTCCATTACTCCAAGACCTTCAAGAAGATACTTTCTAATTTTCCTGAAAAACTATCTCCTAAAAGTGTGTCCCAGAGACTGAGCTGGTTTGTGGAGAGCAGCTGACTGGTGGGTTATCTGTGATGGACCCAAGAGTCACATGGGGCATATATTGACAGCTTTACAAAAACATGTATGGTGAGTCATTCTTGAATTAAAGACTGCTGTGGATTAGGAAAAGAGTGTGTAGAGTTATATTCATGGCAGGCATAAACATTCTGTGTCATTCTGTAGATACCAGAATGTGATCAGCTATAATTTCCAGTTCTGGGACCACGTAAGAATTGATCTTAGGTTTTTATTGCAAAGTGTTTTAATACTTATTAGCTTACTCTGAAATGTTTTCAATGTTTACTTAAAATTTCCAGTCATTCTTGAAAACTCCTTTTGGTAATATACACAAAGGATAGATAATGACGGTTGTCAAAGTAATACATAATGATTACTCCAAGAAACATTTTCTAGCATCCACCTACCTGCAGTCAAAATGAATACAAGCCAGATCCCAATATTTTGACCCAAAAGGTAAAAATGATTTTTAAACGATTACATGGAAAAGCCTACTTCTATTCCCTGTTTACTATAAATGTAAATATGTAGTTTGGTGTTGGGATTTTTTTTCAGATATATTTCTGTGCTGTGATCCAGCTAGCCCTGAAATGCCTGGGTGCCCTTTCACTGACTTTAACTACAGCTAGATCATGCCAGTTTTAAAAGACAAATCTTTTACATGGTTGTTTTATGAGATGATTTTACAGCGCTGACTTCCTATATAGATAAATCTTCCTTTAGTGTAAATTTGAAGATGCAGTACACAAAATTTTCCATAGCAGAAATTTTCCATTCTCTTTTATCTTCATTACTGTACTTCCCTATTACAAGGGAGGAATGGTTTACAGCCTAGTTGCAGTGTTTACTTTAGCTTAATCTAAATAGTTGACCCCATTAAATCAATTTCAACTCCTGCCCTTTGCTTTTACTTCAAATTCAAGTGCTAGGTTAGAAATGAGCGAAAACTTGAAAGAAATCTATTTAAAAACAGAAATATAAGTAAGTTAGACCAGAAATAACCTCTACCTCCAGCAGCACAGATTTCCTTGTTTAGTAAACTACATAATACTGCAAATTGAAAAATAGAACATGACAGCTTTTGTTAACTCATACTAATTATATGCTATCATACCTAACACCTTAGTCAGATTTTAGGCATCTGAAAGCTACTGATTGACAGGTCTCATTTGAAACTCTAAAAAAACTTTTAAAAGAGAGAATCACAGTTAGTAGGTTGCAGAATATGCTCTTAGTCACTATCAGTCATGCTCTCCAGTCCCAATGGGAAAATATAGTTCATAGTTAGTTATTTGAATTGTGATGCTTTACAAAAACCCTGAGATAAAATCTCTTATGCTAGATAATGTCCCAACAGCAAGAAACATTTAGGGTTTAGGCTCCTAGGCTCTTACAGGGTCCACATGGTAGTTAATGTTAATAGGCCCGCATTACAGGTAAGCATGGGCTTTCAAGCAGAAATTCTCTTTCCAATTATATATGAGATGGAGGAGAAGGTACTTGTGCGTGGTCCTCATGCTTTCAGTGATCAGCTACATCTCAACTAGCATTTGTGATTATCAACTCAGAGAGAGAGTTTAGGTGGATATATTTATAGAGGCTGTTCTCTTTGTGATTTGTAATTTATAGGCTTAGTGCCCAAAGCATTCAACAGCCACTCATAATTACATTTCACATATAAAACACTTATATTTATGGGACATTATCAAGGCTATAAGGTCCAGAGCTAAATACCTAGGCAATGCTCAAATGAAGGTTGCCTCTTCAACATTAATTCAGTCTCCTTATACATATGGATTATAGTAGGGCTTCTAATTGCATGATGACAGCAATTTTTTATTATCCTACCATTTGTTTCATCAGTACACGGAGTGGGCAGTGCTCACTTAATGAGCCAGTATTAAATATTTTGCTTTCTCCTCCTTGAATGCATGGCCCCAAGTCATTTAAATCCTGTTCAGAAGATAGAAATATTAATTTCCTCATGGGTTTTTCATTGGTGCTTCACTGAAGTATATGAATACTTCACAATATCAATGGATTCATTTGTTCACAAAATTCCTACTGAATGAAAATTGTGTTTCTCCCTGTTCCATAACTAAGAAATTAAGACATAAAATGATCAAGAGCAAAAAGTAGCTGTTAATTTTAAATTCCCAAGATGAGACAACAAGAAATGGAGTTCTGGTATAGTTGCATCTTCTCAAGAATAATAATCACGTGTTCCAAGTACAGCTTCCACGGATATCTGCAAATTAATTGACCACTTAAATATTTCCACTATTCAGGTATCACAGCCTTAAAAACATTATTCAGGAAAAGAGAGACTGCAGCTACTGAGAAGTTGAGAAAAGAATTGTTTTAGTGGCAAAACTAGACTCTTAGAACACGCAATCTGCGGCTGCAACAGAGGCGGAACCTATGTCTTTAGGGCACAAGACAGCAATCTTTTCTTGGTATCATTCAGTGCAGCCCTTAAATTCTGCAGCATGTAGAATATAAGGCAAGAACCTTATAGGAAACAGCCTGTTCTACTGCCTGCTACAGATCATCTCTTCCATTGAGTGATTTTCTTTATCTTTTATTTTCTGGTCTTTTTAAAAGTGATTATTCTTTTTCTACCTCTTTCTCCCCATTTCTATTTCTCTGTTCTCCCCCTATTCTCATCTTCATTTATTTCTTCTTACCAGCTCGTCGGGCAACTCTCCTCACTGTGCCCACTCTGGTGACAGCAACTTCTGAGGATGACATAGACCGGAGACCCATCAGAAGACTCCGGTCTAAGAGTGACACCCCTTACTTGGAAGAAGCTCGGATCTGCTTCAACCTTGATAATGGTAAGACCACACCTTCCCTAAACAGCATATGATGTTAATTAAAGACTTCTTTTTGAGATGCAGATGGACCAGATGGCACCTCCTCGCTCACAACCGATGTGGTAGTTCACCAGACATCCAAAGATGCCAAGGCTAACTACAAGCACCTGCATATGTATGAACAGGGATCGTTTTCAAAATTCTCCTGCAAGTGCTAACTAAAACTTTTTCCCTGTTTTAGCCAGGGTGAGCTAGTGAGATCACACCAAAATAGAATTGATTTGCAAACAAAATATATCTTATCCATTCCAGGCATCCAGAAACATGAAAGTTCTTGAGAACATTTATGAAGGGATTACAGCTAACAGCATACTTGAGCTAAACCCAGTTACAGCCATTGAAGAACATGCAGCACAACCCAAAACCTCAATAGGACTAATTGGCAAACGTAACAGAAAACTCTTGACTCTGCAGGAATGAGTAAGAGAGCCATCCTTCAAAATTCAGACCAACTAGTGTACTATCACTGCCTTCAGAGTTAGTGAGCCCCAACACTCCTCCCCTGATCTTTTTTTCTCATTGAAGCTGATCAAAACAAAAGATTTTGCAAGTACTGACAACTTAGTGACTTTAAGCAGAGTGCTTTAGGGTTTTTTGGGTTTTTTGGGTTTTTTTTTTAAGGTGTGAATTAAATGGCATGAGCTAGTACACTCTTAGGCACATATTTTAACTGTCTAACTTACTTTACGTAGTACTTTTGTGCTACCTACTTTTTTTTAAATACGATTTTAAATTATTTATATTACACTAACCAACCGAAATTGGAGCCCTAATGTGGCAGGCAGCCTATAAACCACGGGGTCTACATAAAGAGCTGATTACTAAACAGAGAAACAGAAACAAAACATCGAGCCCAGTTTGCAGCCGGAGAACGGAGTCTCTGGTTTTTGCAGATGGTCACGTTTTTCCCAAAGACCTGCCGAAGTGACTTGGGNCGCGCCTCTCTCCCTCCTCCCTTCCCCTCTCTCCCCCTCCGCCCCCTCCTCGCCCGGCCGCCCCGCGCCTCCGCTCGCCCTCGCCAGCTCGCCGGGCCACGCTGCTCACCGTGCCCACATTAATGGCGGCATCTTCCGAGGAGGACATCGACCGCAGACCCATCCGCCGCGTCCGCTCCAAGAGCGACACCCCCTACCTCGCCGAGGCCCGCATCTCCTTCAACCTCGACACAGGTGAGAGGCGGCCCGACCCGGCGCGACCGGCGGCGGCGGAGGCAGGGAGGGAAGGGGCCGCCCCCGCCCTCCGCCCCCACCGGCGCCTGAGGGCTCCCCGGGCGCCGCCGCCCGGCCCTGCCCTGCCCTGCCCAGGTGCCCGCGCCCTCTCACCTCACCGGCCTCCCCGGCCCTGGCCCGCGGGCCGGCTCCCCCTGCCCCGCGCCTCTCGCCTGGGAGAGCCGGGGGCAGGCTGCTCTTCTCTGTTCAGCCCCTCGAAGCTTCCCCTCTCCCAGAGCGCCGCCCTCTCGCCCGGCGCCTCGTCGTGGCGCATCCCCACAAGGCTTCTGCGCTGTCCCTCCTCGCCAGGTGCTGGCGTCCCTCCTGGAGACTCTGCCCCTGGTATTTTGCAAGTCTCCCTGGCTCGCTCTTTGCCTTCTTCCCCTGATAGGTTTGTGCCTCAGAAGTGCAAGGAAACTTGCACCTGCATTGTCCACTTAGTTTCACGAGGTCTCCAGTTGTCTCAGCGTTGCCTTTTGGGACTCTAGATGGTTGTACAACCTGATAGTTTCTACCAACACACCTCCAGCTCCCCGCATTCATCTCCTCCTGCCTGTTACTGGGATAAACCTCCTGCAATTCTACCTGACCTTTCCTTCTCCTTTCTCTACTACTGTGCCTTCCTTTTTGCTACCTCTTCCTCATGATTCCTTTGAGATTTAAGCTGTCCCCTTCAGTTCATCCTGCACGTGATGAAGCTATCCTGTTTCTTTCCTACTAGGCCTGTGGTTTTCCATCCTTTCTTGACCTTTCCTTATGAGCTCTGTCAACAGCAAACTAACTGCACCAGAGGTTACTNATTGTTTTAGTGGCAAAACTAGACTCTTAGAACACGCAATCTGCGGCTGCAACAGAGGCGGAACCTATGTCTTTAGGGCACAAGACAGCAATCTTTTCTTGGTATCATTCAGTGCAGCCCTTAAATTCTGCAGCATGTAGAATATAAGGCAAGAACCTTATAGGAAACAGCCTGTTCTACTGCCTGCTACAGATCATCTCTTCCATTGAGTGATTTTCTTTATCTTTTATTTTCTGGTCTTTTTAAAAGTGATTATTCTTTTTCTACCTCTTTCTCCCCATTTCTATTTCTCTGTTCTCCCCCTATTCTCATCTTCATTTATTTCTTCTTACCAGCTCGTCGGGCAACTCTCCTCACTGTGCCCACTCTGGTGACAGCAACTTCTGAGGATGACATAGACCGGAGACCCATCAGAAGACTCCGGTCTAAGAGTGACACCCCTTACTTGGAAGAAGCTCGGATCTGCTTCAACCTTGATAATGGTAAGACCACACCTTCCCTAAACAGCATATGATGTTAATTAAAGACTTCTTTTTGAGATGCAGATGGACCAGATGGCACCTCCTCGCTCACAACCGATGTGGTAGTTCACCAGACATCCAAAGATGCCAAGGCTAACTACAAGCACCTGCATATGTATGAACAGGGATCGTTTTCAAAATTCTCCTGCAAGTGCTAACTAAAACTTTTTCCCTGTTTTAGCCAGGGTGAGCTAGTGAGATCACACCAAAATAGAATTGATTTGCAAACAAAATATATCTTATCCATTCCAGGCATCCAGAAACATGAAAGTTCTTGAGAACATTTATGAAGGGATTACAGCTAACAGCATACTTGAGCTAAACCCAGTTACAGCCATTGAAGAACATGCAGCACAACCCAAAACCTCAATAGGACTAATTGGCAAACGTAACAGAAAACTCTTGACTCTGCAGGAATGAGTAAGAGAGCCATCCTTCAAAATTCAGACCAACTAGTGTACTATCACTGCCTTCAGAGTTAGTGAGCCCCAACACTCCTCCCCTGATCTTTTTTTCTCATTGAAGCTGATCAAAACAAAAGATTTTGCAAGTACTGACAACTTAGTGACTTTAAGCAGAGTGCTTTAGGGTTTTTTGGGTTTTTTGGGTTTTTTTTTTTAAGGTGTGAATTAAATGGCATGAGCTAGTACACTCTTAGGTACATATTTTAACTGTCTAACTTACTTTACGTAGTACTTTTGTGCTACCTACTTTTTTTTAAATACGATTTTAAATTATTTATATTACACTAACCAACCGAAATTGGAGCCCTAATGTGGCAGGCAGCCTATAAACCACGGGGTCTACATAAAGAGCTGATTACTAAACAGAGAAACAGAAACAAAACATCGAGCCCAGTTTGCAGCCGGAGAACGGAGTCTCTGGTTTTTGCAGATGGTCACGTTTTTCCCAAAGACCTGCCGAAGTGACTTGGGAAGGCGAGCCCCGGGCTTTGAGCGATGGTCAGTTTCAAACGTTGAGCGTAGGCTCCTCAGTTCCCTTGGCATTTTAAACTGCCAAGGTGTAGCGCACCATCCCGCTTTACGCAATGGGTTTGCCCAAGGAAAGAGGGCAAGGCGGTGAAGGGGTGCACCATTAGACGTCCCACCAAGTCCCGATGCAGCTGTGTTGCGTGTTCTGGACGCCCTGGGCCAGACGGGAGCAGTTGGGTGCGCCGGGCTTGCTGCGGGTGGCTCCTCTGCGGGCCAGGCCCATCGGCGGCGTTTGGCACCTCAGCCGGGACCTCCCCTGGGGGCGGGAAGGCGCTCGGCCGGGCCCTGCCCAGGGCGGGGGCCGGGGGCACCGCTCCGTGCCCCGCAGCGGAGGCGGGCGGGACCCGGCGGGGGCAGGGGCAGCGGGCAGGGCCGCCGCGGCCGCTCCCGTCCGCAGATCCTTGACGGGTTTTCCCTGTCTCTCCCCCTCCCTCCCTGCGCTCCTTTCTCCCTTTCCCTCTCTCCTTCCCCGTCCTCCCCTCCCCCTCCCGCGCCTCTCTCCCTCCTCCCTTCCCCTCTCTCCCCCTCCGCCCCCTCCTCGCCCGGCCGCCCCGCGCCTCCGCTCGCCCTCGCCAGCTCGCCGGGCCACGCTGCTCACCGTGCCCACATTAATGGCGGCATCTTCCGAGGAGGACATCGACCGCAGACCCATCCGCCGCGTCCGCTCCAAGAGCGACACCCCCTACCTCGCCGAGGCCCGCATCTCCTTCAACCTCGACACAGGTGAGAGGCGGCCCGACCCGGCGCGACCGGCGGCGGCGGAGGCAGGGAGGGAAGGGGCCGCCCCCGCCCTCCGCCCCCACCGGCGCCTGAGGGCTCCCCGGGCGCCGCCGCCCGGCCCTGCCCTGCCCTGCCCAGGTGCCCGCGCCCTCTCACCTCACCGGCCTCCCCGGCCCTGGCCCGCGGGCCGGCTCCCCCTGCCCCGCGCCTCTCGCCTGGGAGAGCCGGGGGCAGGCTGCTCTTCTCTGTTCAGCCCCTCGAAGCTTCCCCTCTCCCAGAGCGCCGCCCTCTCGCCCGGCACCTCGTCGTGGCGCATCCCCACAAGGCTTCTGCGCTGTCCCTCCTCGCCAGGTGCTGGCGTCCCTCCTGGAGACTCTGCCCCTGGTATTTTGCAAGTCTCCCTGGCTCGCTCTTTGCCTTCTTCCCCTGATAGGTTTGTGCCTCAGAAGTGCAAGGAAACTTGCACCTGCATTGTCCACTTAGTTTCACGAGGTCTCCAGTTGTCTCAGCGTTGCCTTTTGGGACTCTAGATGGTTGTACAACCTGATAGTTTCTACCAACACACCTCCAGCTCCCCGCATTCATCTCCTCCTGCCTGTTACTGGGATAAACCTCCTGCAATTCTACCTGACCTTTCCTTCTCCTTTCTCTACTACTGTGCCTTCCTTTTTGCTACCTCTTCCTCATGATTCCTTTGAGATTTAAGCTGTCCCCTTCAGTTCATCCTGCACGTGATGAAGCTATCCTGTTTCTTTCCTACTAGGCCTGTGGTTTTCCATCCTTTCTTGACCTTTCCTTATGAGCTCTGTCAACAGCAAACTAACTGCACCAGAGGTTACTTGCTCTCAAAAACAAAACAAAAGAAAGTTCTTTCTGCTGGTTCTCTGCACCAAACCAGACTTCCTGTTTGGGAAGGGGGACAGCATGAGGGAGGATCTGTAGCCAGCAGTACTGCAGCCTCCCTCATGTCCCAGCAGTAGCACACAAAATGACCCAACTGTGTAACATTCTTTGATGCTGTGCCTGTCAGCTCACTGCCAGCTGTAAAGGGAAAAGAGCTGCCGTGGAGTTGCTGCTTGCCCTGCTGCAGTTTCTCCCATCCCTCCTCCCCGTTTTCAGCTGGCAGAAAGTTGGAGATGGCAGAGATGCATTTTGTTCTCCATTTGGGGATGGAGCTGATTCCCCTCCCCCTCCTGTTATCCCTGCTGCAATTACACCCTTGGTAATGGCTGATGCGCAGTTTGGTTTTACCACTGATGCAACGGTTGGTTACGTTGTATGGCATGTCATTATTTCTCTCTGATCGTGACTTCTAAAAAATTACCAAACCATGGGTAAGTTGGGTGGCATTTCCAGGCACAGGCTGGAAGACGGTGCCAAATGCCACGTTTCAGCTCTATAAAGAACAGGAAGTGAAAACAGAAAGAGCATTGCTGTGTGTAAGGTGTCAATAAAAAAAGGCTGTGTATGGTTATTTGACTGCTGAAATAACATTGTGCTGACTTGTGTTCTCTCAGGTAATGTTATGACATGTAGTTATAAATAGATAAACCAGTTAAGAGCAAGGCACCTTCAGGTCACCTGGTGCCTCACATCTCTGTTCCGAGCTAGACTTGCTGTCTTTGCTACAAGTCCCAGAGGATGTGCAAGTCTCAAGGTACCTCTTTCCTGCAATCCACCAAAGAAGTTGGTAACTACACTTAGCTTCTTTCTGTTCCTCCCCTCCACCTGGCTCTCTGTAATTTGGGTCTTTACTTGCAAAACTGGGAATGGAATTCCTTAAGAAAGACATAATTAAAAGAAGCAGTACTTGTGTATCAAGAAATATAAATGAAAAATGTTGTAAGTAATGCAAGTGTGTGTTTTCATTAATCCATCTGGCAGTGAGTAGTAAAAAAACCAAAATTGCTTAGCAACCAGTATTGAGTGAGTGAGCCAAAAACCAAGTGAAACGTGCCGCTGATACCCACTTCATTTCTGAGCTGCTGGGTTTACTCTTCTGTTTGCTCAGAAAGCACAAACCAAGCTGCCTGGGTTTAAGAACTCTCTAGTCTGAGGAAAAAGCCACTAGAAAATGTGTTTGGCCACTTCTGCTCATACTTGATAATGTCGCGCAGCTCAGGATTTCCTTTTGAAACTTATTGTTCATGAGGTGCAGTGTTCTTGCCTTTATTTTTTTGGCTGTGAGTGTGGGGAGGNAGAGAAGAGAAGAGAAGAGAAGAGAAGAGAAGAGAAGAGAAGAGAAGAGAAGAGAAGAGAAGAGAAGAGAAGAGAAGAGAAGAGAAGAGAAGAGAAGAGAAGAGAAGAGAAGAGAAGAGGGAAAGAGGTAGTGTTAGATAGAACTCAATAGAGATGGTGCAGCCTGTGCAAGCCATGGAGCCCAGCCGGCTCGCTCAGCCCCTGGAGTGTAGCACAGATTTTTAGTGCACTGAAGTCACTCAGTAATCTCACTGAAGTAGCTGGATCCTCAAGTGATTTAAGTCATTTGTTGACTTCAGCCAGGGATCTGAGCCAAACTGTAGAAATATACATCTCTGCTCCCCTTCATTGATGAAAGATCTGTTTTATCTCTTTGTGGTGTGGAGCCACATGTTGTCTTGAAATGTGTTCTGGGAAAGCAAAGCTGAGAGGGAAAGGACTGAGTGGTTGTGCATAATTTTGCCATGGGTACAGAAGAAAGGTCCTTGTGTCTAGAAAGGCAAGTGAACTTGGTACCATTTACTGTTCTTAAGCAGTGATGAATAAATCACACTGGGGAGAGGAAAAAATCTACGTCAGCCTATGTTAGTGCTGCTGCAAGCAGAATTAATTCACAGGGTGTAAAAAGGGAGGAGGATCCTGGCAGAAACTGCTGAATGGCTGAGACAAATGTTCGCAAGCTGGGAAATGTTCATGGTCGGCTGTTTCTGTCATGCAGAGCTGGTGGGGGAAAGCCAGGACACAAAGGGTGACTGTTAGTTTTAGATGTGGGAATTTACCTGGTCTAAACCAGGCACAAAGTTGAAATCAAAAGTGTCTTATATTTTCAGTGTCCTGGCACCTTCCATGCTCTGTTTGGGCCCTAGGGTTTCTTACAGCCTTCATGGTAGGCTGCCTCACTGTTACTGTTTGTAGCACTGTATTCACTCCACAGCTAAGCAGAATACTTTTCAGGGATCAAAATGATGTATGATTTTGCTTTCTAATGGAAAGATAATGTTATTTGTGTATTAGCCTCATATATGTTGATTGTCTGGAAGGGTATGATACATTTTGCTGCAGTGAACAAGGAGGAGCTTGTGAACTTTATTTTGTTACTCGTAAAATAAGAAAGAATATTTATATAGCTCACTGAGGTGGATAAATTGTAAATAGGTGAAAATAAAATGAAGTTACTTGACTGGATTTTCTGCAGGAAATCTCCATCCCATTAATTTTTTATTTTCTCTAAATCCCATAATTTTATTTAAAAGTCTGTTTTGACGTTGCTGAGTTTGCCCCTGGTCATCCTTACAAATGATTTAACACAGTTAATCATCTCTGCAGTCATTTGAAATGCTATCACATTTGGAGTTGTGTTATTTCTTCCCTGTTTATCCAGGGTATGTTTGAATATATCCATGATAAAATACTCTGCCTGGTTTCATGATATATGAATAAATAAAACTATATACAGATTTCAATGACTTTGGATTTATGTACCTTACAGATTAGAAATAATGTGGAAAGGTTAATCTGAAGGACATAATAGTGTTTTTAAAAATACTTTTAAATTATGGTGGCTTTAGGATTTCGGGTAGAAAAGACTGGTCTCAGGAGAACAGGGGAGAGAGAAATAGGCAGTAGTAGGCTTTCTAATATGGATGGGAGGTTTTTTTCTTTTTGGAGAAAGATTAGTAAAAATGCATGCTTGGAAAATTTCCACTTCTTACTCTGCTCTAATCACTCCCTCAGATTATTGTCATGGAGATCCTGTCATACTTAGGAACCCAAATCACAGGTTTTGGCAAAGCATTTCTTAATACCTTTATAAAGGGGCCTGAAGAACTGGCTTCCTTTGCCGTAAGGTGTTGCCTTACAAAACCTTGTGCCTGCACTTTAACTGATTGCTGACTGATAGTCTTAGTGCTACCTAATTTGGAGTATAGCTGGAGATCAGATGTGTGCCTGTCATTCATTTTCTGGCCGTTGTCCAGCCCTGGGAGCATGAGTACACATGCCAGGAAAAATGAGCATCCAAGCCAAAAGCCACCCTTCATGTGGCAAGGATAGGCCATTTGAGATAACCTGCACTTCCCTGGGCTAAGTGCTGTGGCTGAAAGCACCTCTGTATCAACAGTCAGTTTAGATGGGAAGAGGACTTATCAGCAACTGAGGTTTTAACTCTTGAACTTGACTTCAGAGACTTAAGACTGTAACCTTCACTGTGTGCCAGATAGGAATAAGCTTACATGTTCTCCAAGTCCTGTTAAATGGGAGAGATGCCCTTGCTTCACCAGCTGTCATCTAAAAGGAATTTTCGATGCAGACTTGAGTGAAAAAATACGACTGAGGACAGTTTGAAGAGAAGGGCAAAGTTGAAATGATGGAACTGGCAAGAGTAAAATGATGTAAGATCCATTTCTCTGAATGCTGGAGATGTTCTCATGTTACGATGTTCTTGTGGCACTGCATGTATGCATCACATTTCTGTGTTGGGGGGCATCTGATACATATGCAGTCAATGGCATTGACACTGCTGTGGAACAGCTGTGACAGTGGTGACTCGTAAAACTCTCTGCAGTATGTGTGACTTCAAGGCTGCTGTAGTTCTTTGTTACTAACTTGGTCTTTCAAGAAAATTGATGTTGCAGAATTTGCCTGGGTAAGAAGTTATCTGTCTTTGTATTTATCTTGATGAACTTTTTGGGTTAACACAACCAAGTACATTCCTGCAATCTAGGATGATGCAAAATCCTTTTATTTTTTTTGTTTGTTTGTTTGTTTGTTTTGTCAGGAACCATAATTTTCTTCTTGGAACTAGGTCTTTAAGGAAACTGTATTTTTCCAAAACTTAAAAATTGGCAACCCTGTTCAGAATTATTAGCTGTAAAATCTAGTAAAAAGAAAAGGCCTAATCCTCAGTAACAGGTATAATTAGCTTTAATGCTTAATTACTCTGAGTCAACTAATTGGTTTCATTGAGACTACTCAGAGTAATTCTCAGAGCTAGGCATTGAAGTGTCTTCAGAATCAGTCTTAAAGTTGTTTGTAAGTTTTTGCAAAAGTCATTAGTTC
>VYZR01011885.1:10552-27499 GCA_013400675.1 Oxylabes madagascariensis | reverse complement strand
ACCTGATTTAGGTCGGTTGAAAAAGACTCCTGATTTATGGGGAACACAAGGGGAGAATCTAAAATTGTAAAGACCGACAGCCTAAATTTAGGAAAGGTAACAGAAAGCATTGTACTCAGACCTAATAGCATTGTGGGAACAGGGTACTCTCAGGCGCTTCAGTTCCTAAGCAGGTCTCCCCTATTTTGTGATGATAACAACCATGACGGCCAAATTTTCCTTTCAGTTTTAACTATGAAAACCCATAGAACTCTTCAGCCTTACTGTAACTTATGTAGACATAAATAATAGCAGATTTTTCTCCTTTTTTCTTATTTTCTTATTTTAAAATTTACCTTATTTGAAAACTGGCTTGTTTAAAAAAGATTTAAACAATATTTTCAGTCTTTCAGATAGAAATAAATTTCTATTTGGATTTAGAGCCTCCAGGACTAATTTGGAACCTAATTATTCTGCAACAAGTTTTTTGTGAGTCCATGAATTAAAAATCTCCGTTAGAATAAAAGTTTTCCTGGTAATAAAAGTGGGCGATAGAGTCAGGAAAAGCTGAGATGTGCAAGACCATACTTTTTAGATCTGATAGGATATTGTTAGAGATGTTTATAACTTTAAAAAATTTGGGTCAGATTGTAGGGGCTTGCTGTGCCATGATCAGGGCGGAGCCTGGACCAAAAGACTCAGAAAGAAAGCTGTCAAAGGTGCGCTACAGAAAATTAAGCTATTCTCTATAGAGGGAAAAGAGAAGGTGTGAGATTTCTTTGCTGCAGAGAAAATGTATCTGAATCTGACAAGGACTCAGAGATCAGGGTGTGACAAAGGGCAGACAAATAGAGGGGGTCAGAGGAAACTGGAGTGATGGGCTTTCAGGTGTCATCCTTGTGAAACCAAATTCTAATGGCAATTTGCTACTCATTGGAGGATAAATAGAGAGGAATAATAGATCCTACTTTTAATATGCGGTTACACGAGTAGCTGCTGGATTCTAAACCTTAAGCAATGTGTATCTTATCTCCATGTGTCCTGGGTTTGGGTACTGCACGTGCCTGTATGACTAATACAGTGTACCCGAGTGTCATCCATCAGCAGTGAACACTGTGCCAGGAGAAGAAGAGCGCTGAAAACTGAGTTCTTGAATTCTCATTCAGAGAAGGGTATTGATACCTCTTTTTAAGTAGTCTATTCAAAAAGGTAATTCTGGAACTGATGCAACACTTTCTTTTTTTTTTTTTTTTCTTTACTTGAAGAGGACTCTCAGGATGATATGATAACATAAAGGTGTATTTGCTGCAAACATATGAAAGAGCTTAGCTGAAATTAAAATACTGGATGGAGACCATATACTTGGCTACACGTGGGAAAAATAGACACCGCTTGATTCACGTGCATCTATAAAATGCTAGAGGACAGATGCAAGTAATCTGTTTGCAATTCCTCACACTTGGTAGATATTTGTGGTTTGTGTAAGTCAGAACTGTCTTATAAAACTCTCCCTAACAGAAAATGGTAAGTACATATTGTCAAAAAATATTTATATTCATTATAAAAACCTGCTTGTAATTTTCAAGTGGTTGTGGGACTAAATTTTTTAATTGCACAGGAAGCTTGGACTAATTTCCATAAAGTCAATCTTGTGCCAGAACCAAAATGACAGAAAGAGAGGTGAAAATCAAGCTCTCTCTGTTTTTTCTTACTTCACAATCATTGATGTTCCCAAAATAATTTTAGCAGTTTATATTTATCAAACTTACAAAGTTAAAAGATGTAAGCGGCATTCAGACAGTCAAGATGAGCATTCTCAGATTTCTGAAATGACTGGAGACCTGACTACATATGGGAAGAAGAAAAACTTGGATGCATGAACATCTTTAGGAGAAGATCATCTTCCATCTATGCTTATGTGGAAGATGACATTGCTTCTCTCAGAGCCTTCATGTGGACACTACAGTTGAAACATAGGAACTATTTCAAAAGATTGAACATTCCAAATACATGCTGGAGCATGGCTGGTTGTGGACTGTAGCCTCGGGCCCTGACACGTAGAGTTGTACACAAAAAAAAACCAGCAAAGGTCCTGCTGCCAACAGCCAAAAGCCTGCAGCCTCAGGTCAGCATCTCTAACCTCCAGTTGCAATCACACATCTCAAAGGGATTGATTTTCCATAGCCCATCTGGGTGACCATCAGTGGCTTTAATGCATATGTGAGAGTGCTGAGACAAAGTCTCACTTCTGCCAAAATATTGCTGTTCCACTTCCCTTTACAACTCCACCCCTGCACTGGACCATTATTCTGTGCCATAATAAGGCAAAGGAGGGGTGTTATGGGACCCTTCTCTTTTGGTTAAATGAACTGCTATTTTGGCCCAGTGGTCTGTGGAAACACATCCACGCTGTCAGTCTAACCCAGATGTGGAGTGAAACAGTACCTAAGCAGCTTGACCCTGTTTTACTTTACAGCCTCCAGCAGGGGCAAAAGCCACCTCAGCAATGGCTCCATAAGGCAAGGGAGGGAATTCACAAGTGCTGATAGCAGTTTTTCTTACCAGGCTATTCCAGTCAAGGTGACATGGAAACCAACAAACATCGTACGTCTCGCCTGTCCGCTGCAACAGAAGCTGCACATTTGGAGTGAAGGAAAAAAGTAAATACATAACTCCTTACTATGAGGGTGGTAAGGCACTGAAGGAAGTTGCTGAGAGAAGCTCTGGGCCCCATCCCTGAAAGTATTCACAGCCATGTTGGATGGGGCCCAGAGCTACCTGGTCTAGTGGAAGGTGCCCCTGCCCAGGGCAGGAGGGTTGGAACTAGATGACCTTTGAGTTCCCTTCCAACCCAAAGCATTCTGCGATTATATGATTACATGAAAAATACACATCAGAATGTATCAGCAAGAGCTATAGTACACACAGCAGTAGAGCAGGTACTCACCAGCATTAACTTTTATTCATGTAAATAGTCCCAGTGGAGTGAATATGCTGTGGGCTTTGTGTGTTGTAAGGCTGTAAAATCTGACTCAGAGTGACTAACCACAGCATTTTAGCATGAACAGTTGGTGAATTATTTTTGACCCAGATGGTAACAGGCCCTCTTCAAATGTTTTGTTTGACTCATGCCAGCTGAATGGCTTTGCTAATGATGCTCTCATGTTATATGAAAAAATGGTTTACAGGTTTACATGATTTAATATAACTCCCTGTAGATCTTGGCAGTGTTTCACACAAGCACTACTCCGCTGATTTTCTAATGGAGTGTCTCAGTGGCTCATCTATTTTCAGTTCTTTGCCATTACTTGTCATAATACTGTGCATGATGGCAAGATACCAAGAGATGCAATGTCACATTAGTAATCGTCAATATATAACAGGGCAGATATCCAAAGTGATAAATATTTTAGAAATAATAAAACTTTTTCTTTTTTTTTCTTTTCATGTTTGTTCTCCAGCATTTTCCATTTTATAGGCTGCTTGTTCTATTTCTCATGTCCTTGTTGTCAGTTGCTGAAATACTTCTTTGCAGTGGCCACAAAATAAGGAGCAGTATATCACTAGTCATCTGTAAACCTTAATTTAAAAATCCATGCTTTGGAAGCTCATAGTGAAATCTGTTAAGCCTTCTTCTGGCTTGCAGTCATGTTTTAAACAAATATAGTTTTTCTCTGCTAAATGTTCTTAATTGCTTGCAGGGCTTATCAGCATCTGCAGAGGTAAAATATTTCAACTCCCTAGTGAGCTGCATCATTTCCAGTTAGTTCCATGTCTTTTGATAGCAATCCCATGTGCCTAGGATGTGATCTGCTAAAAACACACAGAGACGGTGAGCAAAATATGCACATGCTGAATGATCATCTGAGAGGGAGGAGGAATCTGTTTTAAGCAACTGCATTTACAAGTCAATGAAAACTCCATTTATAGGCAATGGAAAGAAACCATCCCCTCCAGAGCACCCAATATGTCTGTTTAAGACAAGTGAGATCACTTTTTCTCTCTGGGTACCTGGAAAGTCACTGTAAGAGGTTGCATGCTCAGGTCTGACCAATACTGATCAAGAGGTATGATTTAATTAACTTAGCCATAGACTGTTAACTGACATGTGGCCCAATGTTTCTCAGTGAGATGATATTCCATATTCAGAGTTGAAAAATTAATAACTGGATAATCCCTTATTAAGCAGGAATGGTTCTTACAAGTCTGCAAATTGATCATTCACAACACATCAGTAAAATATAACCTTAGTACCAACCTGATGTCTGGAAGACAAAGTGATCCTGGAATACAGACAAACTTTGGACCCAAATCTGGAAACATAAGTCACATTTGAGATCCTCTTTTGCATTAGCCAATTAAGCACGTCCCATAGTCTCATGGCCATTACTTAAAAGAAGTATATGGATTATTTCGTCCTTTCAGAAAAGCTAGGTCCCTGTATACCCACAGGTGTATTTCAGTGTTCACTTCAGCACAATCAGTCATTAACTGTGGTAGTATGGTATATATTACTTCTGTTCAAATCCATACAAAGGCTATTTTTTCCATCTATAATTGAATTGATATAGAACAGTTCTCAGGAGGAAGCTACTCTGTATGGCATATACTCTGTATTTTGGGAGACACTAGCTGTACAGCTGTCTTCAGAGCAGTATGTGCATTTACCTGAACTAATAAATTTATTTCCCTGAGAAAAGCAAAAATGGTAACTGACTGACTTACAATATATTTTTGAAGATATGTAGGGACTGTGCGCTAGATTTCTACCTTCCAGTAGACTATAAAGAATATTACTTCTTTACAAAAGTAAAGATATATTTCTATAGATTTCAAAAGTAAGTATATGGATTTTCTATACCAGTGTAGAAAATCTCAATACCAAACCACTAGAGACCAAACATAAGTATAGACTCTAAAGTGCAGAGGGAAGGATGCTTGCAAGAACTGAGAAAGCAGGATAAAGTCTAAGAAGGCTTAGGCCTTATCCTATAAACCACTTATTTGTGTGCTTCATATATTACATTCATAAAAGACGGCCTTGAACTGTGGGATATCTCCTCCTCATCAACATGCGAAAGACCATCCACAGAGTACCGAGTTCTTCAAATTCTCACTCATGGGGAGAGATAATGCAGTGAACAGATCCCTCCCAAATAAACAGGCCAAGGATGTGGATCATTTCCTAAATAGTCCAACCTTTCCAAATAAAGAGCTGCTGAAGGAGCCATGGACACGGTGCAGTGTTCTTCTTGCCTGGTGCTGCTTATCCCTCCTGCTGGAGGAGAAGGAGAGAGGCCACACCCATTGTAGCAGCTGGCAATCTAGGCACCAAAAAATACTTAGGAGGAACTCCTGTGTTAGCCTGGTGCTTCTCAGAGGCAGATGAGTCCAGATGGGGATGTTACAGGGAAGACTGAATCTGACAAGGAAACCTGGCTTAGTAAGGCCGGCACAACTCCAGGAACGCAGCCCCTCTATCATCACGGGTTGATGCCCGTCTGCAAGAGGAGCCGGAGCCGTGACATCGCTCCTGCCCCTCTCTCAGCATCAGCTTGAAACAATGGCTCCTGCAGGTGCAGGAGGAGGGGTCCTGTTCCCAGAGGCGCCGTCCCCCAGGCGCTCCTGCTCCCGAGCTCCGACAGGCTCCCCTCCAGCCCTGGCTCTCCCTCTCCCGGCGGCACCGCAGGGTGTCACCCTCGGCCCGGGCCGGCACACGGGAGCGAGCAGCGCGGCCCCGCTCTGTCCGCGCCTCGCGGCACCCGGGGCTGCAGAGCTGGGTTCGCGGCTGCAGGTCACCGCACACACACGCATGGCGCCACACGCTGTCCCTGCAGGGTCCCCCGTGCCTGTGCAGGAAGGCCAGAAGCTGCCACACTTCAGTCTCTCAAAGAAGAGACCTTTCTTTCAGAGCCCGACCTGACTCTCAAGCCATTGCTGGGCAAGTTGTCTCTGTACATATCTGTATTGATTGCTTGAAGCTTTCTTTTTCAGATTTTTTTTTCCCTCATTTTTGGAATGTTTTGGAAGCATTTTTGCAGAAAATTTTCCATAATCAGGCCTAGCCAGCGTGGAAAATTTTATCCTGATCTTCAAATGTAGGCCTTCGTAGCAGAAACTGCAACTGTGGGGAGCAATGGAAAGCATCTTTACTGTAAGCTGTCATACCAGCGCTACCAGAGTACCTACAGCCACATGGTATCACATAAACATCTGTAGATCTGGTACTGCTGTTAAATAGGAGCATAATGTTGTGCAATATTTCATTTCTCTCTTTGAAGAGTCCAGATGGGCCCAGATTCATCTCACCTACCTTTAGGCACCCCAGGTAAGATGCTGAATTAGGGCCACTAGCCAAGCTCTTTTCTGAGCAGCATCCCTCTTTTTTAGTGCCTGTCTTTAGAAATGTTTCACTAGAGATGCAAGGCTGTACTAGAAGCTTGGGTTTTTTCGCTCCAGGCTCGTTACAAGTCTACAGAGGGTGTGCATAAACTACTTCTCAAGAATTTTTGGGGGGAGAGACAGGAACCTCCTGCTTAATTTGCTTATGATCTAGTCTGTCCTCCAGCCTGCTGAGTATCAGGAGCACAAGAAAAACAGTCACTAAGAAGTTTCTCTTATCTCCACAAGGCTCATGAAACGGTTCATGGCTTTTGGTACACGGAGATAAGTAGCACATACCAAACCACGTGAGATGTCTGCATTTATGTATTTAAATTTTTCTGCATGTATTATCAATACATTCCACCCTAAGAGAATATGAAAGCCCAAGCATATTGGCTAAGCAGAGTACAATATATTAAGTGTTTGAAGTTTAGTTGTATTGACCATTCTGCTAAATAAAGCTATCCAAGCTGGTGGTGGTTACAACACTGCCACCAGCAGAAAGTGTGGATGACTACTTCCATTTTACAAATGAGTGAAATTAAACTACAGATTCAGGTCTTAGTCAAAATAGCTCATAACACCTATGTCACCTGTGATTTCAGGAATCCTAGCCCTTTGCTTCTCAGTGCAGACTTTTCTCTAAAGGAAATACAGACCTTATAGACACAGAATTCCATAAAACAAACAAAAAATAAACCCAAAACCCAGCTGACTTCCACAGAATCTCGCTACAGGCATGACTGTAATACATCAAAATCAGCGAGATTAAAATCATGGACAACTTTTTCCCTTTTCTACACCAAACATTTGAGGTGTTGAATATTCATTGCTAGCAGTTGCAGACTTTTGCAGAAAGCAGCAGCAGCATAATAAGCCTACGCATGGTAGAACAGTTAGAATTACAATCAGACATTGTTTTTCAAAAGGAACCCATTAAAATAATACCCTACATCTTGGCAGAGATGAAAAGCACATGATGTACACCTTTGAGTCGCTGAAGTTTTATAATTCTTTGTTATTAATTACTCCAGTGGGTTTTTTTCCTTGAAAACGATAGGCGGTATTTAATGTTCTGTTACCCTGGGGCTGCAGTTCTCTACTCGTGTATCTGCACGCAGCACCTTGCTCATGACTGGGAAATGTGAGGCAAAGATAATGTGTACGCACAGCCTTGTTGCTTAGCAAGTACAGTTTCATTTTGTGTAGAGACAAATTAGCACGATATTTTTTAACATCTCTAGCCTACAAGTCATCAGCACAAAAGATGTTTCAGGAACATTATAGCAGTGAAAGACTTTGCAGAGCCTGTCAGTGCGCTATTTCAAAGAGTTATTGAATGCATGAATTTGGGAGTTTATTGGGAGTTTGAGGGAGAGGTGACTGCATCTCTTTCAGATAATAACAGGATCTGAAGGGTTTCTCAGCTACTATGAATTAGCATTTTCAGCTGTGAGTGTGGTCTCCCAGAAACAGTTTATAGCTAAAGCCATACACGTTTTTCTGTTCCTACATCGAATGGATAATAAAAGCTGGAAAATTACTGCAGGCTTTTATCTCAGAAATGTAATGAACAGAAATACCACCCCTATTAGAGATTTGCTTACACCGCTGTTATCGCAGCAACCTGAACAACATTCGACTGTCCAACTTTTCTCAGCAAATTCTCATCTGGATTCTCAGAATTGCTAAGACCACCACTTGAAGTACCCAATGGAAAATGGAAGCTGTAAAGAAGGTGCAAATGCTCAGTTCCTCAGAGAAAAAAGCCATCCATCACCACACGAAAGAATAGGATCACCCCAGAAGAAGTGGTTATCATACTTCTTGGCCAGAAGTCCCTCTTGCAGGCCATCTGGTAGTAGTACTCAGTAATAAAAAAACTATTTAACCATTTTATAGTCAGTTTTACCTCAGCTGCAAGCGTATGATCAGTGGATGAAACCCAGCTCCTGAATAGATTTTGGAACACTGGTAAACTCGGGGTACAGTGCACTGCCCCACATCACAGCAGCAAGGTTAGATGATCCGGGACGGACTCCAAATAGGGGCTGTTTCAGTCATGATAACCTGTTCCTAGTGTATGTCTCCAATGCTGTGCTGAAACATCTCCTGTCTTTGTTACCTAAGGACATAATTAAAGTGTAGCTGTGCTGTCCAAACCAGAGAGCAGCACCTCCACTTAGCTTGAGGCAGAGAAACGGATTTTGGGGAAATGGGAGTGTTTTTACCACAAAAGAACACCCACACTGATACACAACCACTCTTAACACCCACAAAGTCATATCCACATACTTTGCCAAGTTGTATCCATGGTAAGACTTCTATGAGTGCAGTTTGATGGAATAACCATCACACACTTAAGCAAAATTATCTTAGCTGATTGGCAGCTTGGATTTACCTTTAATTATTTTTTAAAATTTTGCTAAAATCTTGGTTTTAAAATAAGACAGAGCTTATGGAAGTATTTTTCAGGATTTTACTGCAAACCTATGGGTCTGGTCACAAAAAAATATGATACATATAACCATGTTAATTATATTACATTACAATGATGGTATACATTACAAGTAAGTCTGTAAGTTTAAATATACATCTAGAGTTACAACTGAATGTACAGATCTTTTTTACAATACATACAATCAGGAATGAAAATCCCTCAAACCCCAAGACCATAAATAATGCCCATTTTACAGATGATACCTTTTAAACTACTAAAAAAAAAAAAAAAAAAAGGAAAAAAAAAAAAAAAAAAAGGAAAAAAAAAAAAAAAAAAAGGAAAAAAAAAAAAAAAAAAAGGAAAAAAAAAAAAAAAAAAAGGAAAAAAAAAAAAAAAAAAAGGAAAAAAAAAAAGAAACCAACAGCTTTGACCGAGTGCAGCTGGGGCATTTTGGTCCATAAAAACCCTTTCTAAAAATAGAAATCTTTTTTCATAGCAGCAATGCTTTCTGCAAGCATTTGGATACAAGTAATTGTGAGCCCATTTCAATAATTTTAGTTGACAGTATAGATTTACAAAAGAAACTTCAAAATTACACTTAATTTATCTTCCAAATATGGAAGAAACAAACAATGCCCCACATTGTGGTATCCTGCAAGTGTCACACTGATGCTTTAAACTAAGTCCATCTGTATTTCGCAGACCACACACATACCATTTGTTCACATAGTAAACCCACATAAATGAACTGAGAAACACACTCTGCAACAGGGAAAGCTTTGGAGCTCACAAGATCTCATCAGAAAAAAGGCACATTTCATAAAATCCTTATCACGTTCAGATAGATCTTCAGGCAAGGCTTTTCGAGCACGACTACAAAACAGCTTGTTCTTACTCCTACGATCTGCCGTAGCAGTCAATGGCAGCAGTCACTGTTTTTTCTTTCCCAAGGAGACAGCACCACTTTGGGGGAAGAACAAATGGAAATGAAAAGCCTGTAAAGCTCATTTAGAGAGTGATGTGCTCTTCAAAAAAGCTTCCAGCAAACAGTGTAGTTGAAATTAAGGCTGCAAAGCTGCCATGGTGGAAATGTGCAAATTCTCTTTCAAGGTGACTGGTCAACTGGCAGTTCCACCAGAAGGCCAAACAAAAAATAAAAATAATAGTTATTATTATTAAAAAAGAATAAAAGAAAAACGTTCACAAGAAAGAGTCCACAGGTGGGGCATATGAGAAGCCCAAAAAAGCCTCAGCGGCTTCTTTGACACTGGCTGTGATGAGGATGCTGTCTGGAGACTGGCCAATGGAGTTAGGGACTGGCTCATCTGTAAACTCCGGATCAAAGTGTCGCAGGTCACTGGGGCCACTCTGTGGAAAGGGCAGAAAAGGAATTTAGACCCAAATATTTTGTGAGTGTGCAATTCAATTCAATATGGAGACAAGCACCCTTGTATGGAGACTCACAGTGTTATCACCTCAGGCCCACTGTTTAGCAGCCTTTGACAGTTTTAGTTTGACCTTTTTTGTATCCTGCTGCACATTCTCTCACTAAAAACAAGATGATTCGATTTAGTATGGCTACACTCACACTAAACTCATGCAACAGATGCTAAATGCAAACATGCCACTCTGCCACACAGCAGTTTGCAGGGGAGGACTTTGATCTCCTAAGTTATTAAATGAAGTTTATAAAATGCTCAGGAAACGATGGAGAACAACCTCCACAACCTGATCCCTCCCTCACTTTACATGTTAGTATCTGACAAGCCAATTGTAACTCTCTGCCCTAGGAAAGCTACTTGCTCTCTATACCTTAACTTCCCCTTCAGTAAAATGGGAGGCTGGGGATTATTTAAAATTTGCCATGCAAATAAACCACGTGAGACAACAAAAAGCCAGCTAAATTTAGATGGATCATCGGCAAAAAGTCGATTACCACCTATTTTTAACTTTGTTTGGACAGACACAGAGGAAGGAAAGTTGCATTCCCCAAACATAGCCATAAGGCCACTTGCCCCTGGCTCCTGGGCACCCCACAAAGACATGGGGTAAAAAGACACTCTCCATGCACTCTATAATTAGAAGTGATACATACCACATTTGGGTTAAAAGGGGGTGTAATCTTCTTATTAATGAGATCATCCCAGTTAATTGGGGAGAAGAAGATGTGATTCTTAATCTCCATCTGTTAAGAGAGAGAAAAATAGATTAATTCAGACCCAAGCTAATGTGAACAGGATGGCCCAGTCATCCTCCCGCACTGCATATGGGCACTGGCCAGTTTGCACTTACAAAGTCCTCCTTGGCACCAAGTCTCTTTGTTCTGTCCTTCTGCAAGAGGCCTTCCAGGAGATGTCTAGCTGAATTGGTAATATTTGGCTTCAGCTGCAAGGGTTTGTTCAAGATATTGTCGTACATTTCTGCGGTATTCCTGCTGTAGAAAGGTGGCTGTGGAAAGCAGAAAAGGAGGAGTCAATGAGGCTGACAGGCAAGCATGGGGTTTCTTGTGGGGAAAGGTCGAGTAAGCTGGTTTGACGTGTCATGAAGGATTTGTTGCTTACCAAGCCATAAAGCATCTCGTACAGGACTGCTCCAAGGCACCACCAGTCCACAGTCCGGTCATAGGGCTGCTTATGGAGAACTTCAGGAGCAAGATACTGTGTAAGAGAAGGGAAAGAGCTATGTGAGCCATAGGGATTTTTACAATCAAGAAACCCTCTCCATTTATCAATGAAAGCAGTTTACTGAATCCCAGCAATATCTAAGCTAAAGGAAAGCTACAATATTTTTACAAACAGGCAGATGGCTTGAGAGCTACTCTCTCCTGCTCAGCAAGCTTTGTGTGTCCTACATGTCCTCACTAGCAGCCCTGTATTAGAAGGCCCATAATGCCCCCTGCTCATGTAACCAGCCTTACACACACTGGGAGAAGTCAGTTTTCACTGATGAGAACAGCTCTTGCTGTTGCTCTGAGAGTGGGGGCCTGAGGGCTGGCCATACCTCTGGTGTGCCACAGAAGGTGGAGGTCGTGCCATTGTGCTCTATGTTTTCTTTGCAGAGTCCAAAGTCAGTCAAGACAATGTGCCCCTGTGAATCAAGCAGGATGTTCTCTGGCTTCAAGTCTCTGTAGGAAGAGATGAAAGAAGATAAATGTTAGATGAGGTGCAGTGAGAATGTTTTAGGTGCAGCTGTTTACAGAAGTTCACTAAGACATCACAAAATATTAAAAGCAATTCCAAGCTCCTACGGAGCTGAACTTTTCACTGCTTATTTAGCAAAGCACTTTTTTTTTCTGAACAACAAACTGAACAAGGCTGCTCACCGATAAACAATGTTCAGGGAGTGCAGATAGCCCAGTGCACTGGCAATTTCAGCAGCATAAAATCGGGCTCTCGGCTCCAGGAAGCAACGCTCCCTCTGGAGATGGTAGAACAACTACAGGAGACAGAGAGAACAAAGTTGTGTAAACAGCGCCAAAGCCTCTTAACAATGCACTTAATTAGACTCAACATATATAGCAAGGGAGAACAATAGCAGGAAATGGCCTAACGATCCTTTGGTAGTTCAAAACTTGGCAGGCAGAAATAGCCAATCTAGTAACTTCTCCCCCATGACTTTTCCCCTTGCAACTTTTTTTGTATTTAAAAGGAAGGGTGAACATTTCTACCATACCACCATGCACATGATAGGAAGTACTATTTAATTTTCTTACTGCTTACCTCTCCACCATTGATGTAGTCCAGGACAAAATACAATTTGTCTGCAGTTTGGAAGGAAAAGTGAAGCCCGACCAGGAAGGGATGTTTCACATTTTTCAGCAAGACATTGCGCTCTGACATAATGTGCTTCTCCTGAAAACATCAGAAATCATTAATATTTAGTACACTTGCTTAGTAGTAGCAGTAAAAATGTTTTTGATGGACATTGCAATGGCATTGTGAAGGGAAGCTTACCTCCTTCTTCTTCAGGATTGCTTTTTTCTGCAGAACTTTAACAGCATAGAACTGCTCTTCTGCCTTATGCCGTGCAAGGAGGACCTGAAAGTGCAAAAAAAAATCCAGAACTGAGCAATACTGAAATACAAAACAACTGGTAAACACAACCAGTAACAAGCCTTTACGTTAGCTGCTGAGCACTGCCACTCTGGTTCAATGTGCAAGCCTTTTGCTGGAAATGCCTAACACCGTTACCATTCTGGCAGATTAATCTAGCCCAAAGATATTACGTCTAGTTTCTTTCTCTTCCAAAACCAAAGAATATCTATTTTTCACAGAACTAGTGAACTGAATTCTCTGGCTCTTTTATGACTCATTCAAATGCACGTCCCTGGTCCTGCTCCCTTCTCCCTGCACTGGACAGCAGAATGTGCTCAGGTTTGGTTTAAGTGACCACCATTCACCAAAGGTACTAAACCCACTCTCTGGTATTTCATGGAAGAGTTCAAGAGTAAATAAATTTAAATGAAAAAAAAAAAAAAAAGTTACACTTACCTTCCCAAAACTGCCTTTTCCAATCACTTTTAAGAAATGAAAGTCTGACGGTTTGGCATGTGGGTTGGATGATGGGCCAAGATTGATCTGCTGGGAAGGACTGGGCTAGAAAAATAAACAGAAACCACATTCATTAAAACAGTTCAGTAGTGAGAGTCACAAAAAATTTTCTTTTTTTAAAACATAAATGAAGTGACCTTGATAATAAAAATTAATACTCTTATTGCCCCTAAAACTTGATCTCTAACAGATATCTTAAACTAATAGGTACTGCTTAAGAAGAGTCTAACAAGAATAGCTTACTTAAAAGTGCTTGCTGAAGTCTTAGACACTCATTCCATAATGAAAGAACAACTCTTTGTTATTTAACATTTTAAAATATTTCTTCTTCATGTTTGAAACAACAGAAGTTTCAGTCTAACCTGATTACTCCTTCTTGTTTACATTAGTGTGCTATGAGAGGCACTAATGCAATACTCATGATGCTAATTTCGCTACACTTCTATTAGTGGCTGAATTAATGTTCTAAAAACGTCACACTGAGTAAAATCTACTTACCGGAGGAGAAGGATTAGCATTCATAAGTTCAGGCTCTTGAGGCTGAGAGATTTTCAAGATAGACTGAACTTCAGGGCTGCAAGGATAAGAGCACACATGATTAGGAGTTATCAGGAGCAGCAGGCAGATCTTTCCACCAGAGGGCAAGCACGTATCGCGAAAAACGAGTTCTGGTTGAACCTACTACAGAAGGCAACCGAAACAATCTATTCGATTTATGGAGTAAAATTTTTCTAGAGGCATTAAGCTCCATTATACAAAGAAATTTATTTATACGACAAGTACAGCACATAATAGGGACTGGTCACTGGAAATCTCCTCCGACTTATTTGTCCCAAACTCAGCTCACGGACATTGTTGCGAAGTGAGTAACACCTCAACAAGACAAATAAGCTCTTCCGTAACAGTAATGCCGGAGGAATTACAGTGAACAAACATTATTTTTAAACTAGATCTCGCAATATCTGGTGATATTTGTGACCGAAATCGCCCCAAAATTTCTGATACTTACTGCTTGCATGCATAGGAGTTGGTGGCTATCTTCTGAATGAAGTCGTTTAGTCCCATTCTTCTCTGCTTCATGAAAGCTATAAAGTAAAAGGAAAGGAGAAACAAAATCGTTAAGCCACCCTGACAGAAATACCACAGCCCCTTGAGCATCTTCGAAGAAGTCCCCACACCGCTCACCGATGAGGATGGCCACCATCCCCCTCATCTTCGAGTAAGTCAAGGTAGGACCAGACGCCCCAGCTGCTTTCACGGTCATTTCGAAGCGAGAGGGGGATAAGCAGCCAGAGCAGAGCACCACCAGCTCCCAGCACGGCACTGACTGGGAGAAGCACCCGGCGGCGTTTAAGTGGCGGCGGTGATGGGCGGGACCGGGGCGGGGCGGCGCCGATCGCGCCCCCCCGACGTCCTTTGGGGGCGGCCGGCGGCCGCCTCGGGGGACGTCGGGGGTGGGAGGGGAAGGCCGTCGTCGCTGCTTTTACCACCGCCCTACCTTGGGCGCAACCCTCGGGGGAGCACCCCCACCGTACTCCCGCAGCACCTTGCCTCAGGATGCTGAGCATCCACAGGCAAACGCATCAAATGCCTTTTTTTTTTTTTTTTTCCTTGACAGCAAACTCCCGTAACCCCGGCTCTCTCTCTTCCTCCTCCCCTCCTTTTTTTTATCCGGCCCTACTTATTTTACGGTTATATAAAGTTGAAATCTGGCTCTGTCTTTAGGACGACCAACTCTTCCGAAAGTGTGGGTGTCCCCTCACCACCCCGCAGCCTGCGTCCGCTCGCGGTCCCGCCGCGCCGGGTGAGCGGCGATAAGGGACGCTGACGTTTCCCTGAAGGAGCCGCAGTGACTCAGAAGAACAAAATTTCCTGCCCGGTTTTCAATAAAACAAACAAATGTCCCTTCTGTGCACTGCCCTGATCCTGGCTGGGACATAATTAAAAGGAAAAGAAAAAAAAAAAATAGAAGTGTTTTTTTAATGCCAAAAAGGGAAACAACGGGCGGGGCGGGGGGGGGTGGAATAATTCGTCCCCTGAACTTGGAGGAGAGAGCAGAAATCTGCTTCTAGAAAAGGTGGGGAGATGACCGATGGANCATTTTTAAACTTTTCCTTACAATGCCGGCAGCAAGCCTCAACAGCTGAAAGGCATGAGAGAACACAAGAAAGGAAAAGGTAATCAAAGATCCCATTTCTCAGATGCCAAGTCTTATAGGAAAGCATCAGATACTGAATATCTCAAAAAATTGCATCAGAATTTTGTAGAGACAATGGCTTAGGGCTGTACAGCTAAAAAGTAAATACAGGAAAAGAATCAAAGAATTACAGTGATGTCCCACACTCATGTTACTCTTCTACCTCAGCCTAAAAAATTNGGAGCCGGCGCCAGGGAAGGAAGCGGCGACGGGAGAAGCAAGGAAATGCGGACTGCAGCTGGCGGGGCTCTAGGTTCTCTCACTTGTGGCTTTCCTCACTCTGTTGCACACAGAAATTGCCACTCTCATTAATGTAAGTGGAGAACAACAAAAAAAAATCCCACAATTAAGTATGGGATTCAAAACTATCCTAAAAAAACCCCGTGTGATACATTGAAAGAGACACAGTTTCCCCTTCGTACTGTTTTCAGAGTACTACTGTTAAAAAACACTCGAGATCCACAATTTGGAGGGTCACCAAAGTCTCCGTCCCCTGCCCGCTGCCCCGGGCATCTCCAGGCTAACGACGATGCTCCCCGCCCGGCACGTTCCTGCCGGCTGTGCACAGAGGCGAGCGGCTCCCAGCCCCCGGGCAGTCTGCGGCACAACCCACCCGCAGTTCTGCACAGCTTGCCAGAGGCTGACACCCACTGCCGTCCTCTCGGCTCAGCCGCGGCCCCCCACGCCGCCCGCAAGCGCCCCCGCTCCAGCCGGCTACACCAGCGCTCTCGCCCCCGCTCCGCGCCGGGCTTTTTGCAAGGGCTCCGCTGCTCTCGCCAAGTCACTTGGCCTCCGTTCGTGCCAAGCGCTGCCTTGGCTGACCCCCGCACACACCCGCCTGTATCCCCCGGTGCATCGCTGCGCGGGGACCCCTCTGCTGAGAGGGTTCTTTTCCCGGTGGAGAATAGTTCTCGGGCCAAGGCGGAGCGGTGAACCCACCTTTCAGCGACGACTTCTCCTCTTTGCCCCTCATCTTGCTGCCTGCCGGGACCCCTGGCGCGGCGCGGCGGCGCGGAGGCTGCGGCTGGGCTCCCGCTCCCGGCCGCTGCTGCAATCCCGAATAACTCCCCTTCCTGGCCGGGCGGCCCGCAGGCAGGAGGGAGGCGGCGAGGGCGGCGAGGCCGGCCGGCGCTCCGGCTGACCCCTTTATGGACGCAATATCGAGGGCGGCTGACATGCGGGAGCGTTATAAAGTTCAGCACGGGCCGCCCCGCACACTCTGCCCCGTTGCAACATCACCCTCAAAATTACTGTCATCAGCGCGCACACAAACACACGCACGGGCGGAGCGGGGCGGGGGGGCCGCTGCGGCCCTCCCTGACCTGCCGGCCGCGGCCGGCCCTGCCCCACGGCAGCCTGCGCTGCCCACGCTCCCCCGGCCGGGGCGCGCTGCGAGC
>VYZR01011876.1:26289-40412 GCA_013400675.1 Oxylabes madagascariensis | reverse complement strand
AGGTTAGAGGAGCAGAAAATAAGGAAAAATAGGAGGAAAAAAAGAGATGTAGAGAACTAGAACAAATAAAAAGGGCAGTACAGATCCTTAAGAAAAAGGTGGAAGAGGTATTAAAAAGGAAAACAACCAATAGAGTTTTCCATTAAGAAAACTGAATTATTTCCTGGTTCTTTCAAAAAATGGAACCTCAATAAGCAAATACTCAGAATCTCAATTTTTGTATCTCAGCCAAAACAAAGAGAAAAATTAGAAACTGTGACAAAAATCAGGTACAGGAAGCCAAAAATCTGAAAGAAGCTTAGTTTTGGAGAAACTGAACTGAACTGAAATGTGCAAATATGCTTTCTATTAAATCAGCTTGAAGGAAATCACACACACCAATGGTGCAAAAATGAGAGCCAGGGACTTGGGAATAGAGCTGAAAGTAGAGAAATGGTAGTCATAATCAGCTAGTCCAAACAATTATTTACTGTTATTTCCCTCCAAAGTGTTGTTTTTCTTGAACATTAAACATCCAAAGCATATCAGATTTATTACAAACTACAGTTAATTAATTTAGCACCCCTGCTAGAGAAACCAGTCCATTTTCCTCTGTGTCAGTGGCCTCTCCAGTAGCGTACTCAGCCTTGGCATGCTGCCAGGCCATTCCCTAGCCTCTTGGAAATGTAAGACGTGCTACTTTGGGTCGAATTTGTTGATCTTATCTGCATGTAAATAAGTAAAACATCAGAGGCAACAAATAAGCTGTGCTTGATAAAGTTGTACCTAGGCATCATTAGAATCTCTTGCAAAATGTATTCAAGTAAGAATGGAAATGCGGATACTGAGCTGCTACCGTTGCAGTGTTTGGCAATTTGCAAATCTCAGCCACCTTTGTTCTTCCCATAGACATAAACACTCTTGGAAAAGAGATGGGAGAGAGATCCTACAGTAGAATCTCCCTTGTCAAAGGTGATGGGTAAACCTGTGAGGTGAGAAGCCTACACATGTGCTACTGGGTGCACCTCAGACCACAATAAAATGAACACAGCGTCTGTGTCCAGTGCAGGGCTGAATTCATTTGAGCCTGGCATCTGGCTGTATCAGAGCTAGGCTGGCTCTTGCTGTCACACTAGCATTCCTCATTCTTCCACAGAGGCTTCACTAATGCAGGACAGGGCTAGTCAGGATCTGGGTCTGCAGCTGCGCCGTGGCTTGAACAAACCAGGAACAGGAACCAAGAGCACAGAGCTGCAGTGCACAGGCAGTGGTTCTGCACACCATCAACTCAGATCCAGCTTGCACAGGGCTGCTGTGTGCAGCTGTCCTCAGTCTCACTGCTTGTGGCTCTGGAACTTGTTCCTGCACACTGTTCCTGACAGCCCACCTGGTCCTGCCAGGAATCTAAGGTTTACAGTGGGGGCTCCATGCAACAAAGATTAGCTGTGTAATTTCCAAGCCACTCAGTGGTGTGTCATTGTTCTCCACCTAAGCAATAACACAAACTGTATCAGAGCCAACTCTCCCTGCAGCCGTACCAGAGATAAACCACAATCTGAATACTCCAATCCCAGAAAACAGAGAAGTGACTGCATCGTTGTGTCCATGGTATTAGCTTCTCCAAATTATAGCTCTGCAAGGATAGGATAGTGTGGAGGTGCAGGAGAAGAAAGACTGCAAATGTGTCTTGAACTGAACATGGAAAAGTGCTTGTCTTCTACACTGTCATGATAAATCAGATACTTGACTATGAGTATTCTCAGGAGAAAAGTAGGATGAGCTTCTTAAATCAGCTGAAATGTATATGCAGGAGAGACAGCTAAACGAAAAACCCCTTGAAGGGAATCCTGGGTACTCAAATATTTAAAGAGAACCAAAGCAGGTTTCATTTGCCTCCTGGATATAGTGACTTCCCTGGGAGAACATGGAAAACTGCGGGGGATAGCAGTAATCTGAAACATTCCCCTTCTTGACTAACAAGGGAAAAAGGAAAATTCCATTAAAATGAGTATGTAACCAACCACTAAAATCAGCTCTCTTTGTGATTCTAAAGCATCTGAAGAAGAGCTGTATTTTCACTGTGACAGCATTAATAGATTATCCTGATTCTCTAACGAGTAAAGGATACCCAAACATCAGTGTCCCTGCCCCCAGAATTACTTGTTTCTTTTTTTATGCCTTTGATATCCTGAAGAAAGGACACAAAGGTTTTAGTGCAATTAAGCAAGAGGGAAGAGTGTTTTTAATAGAAGTGACTAATGTATGCCCTGGGAATGATGTGAATTTATGCCAAAGGAATCTTACACCTTCCTCTGACTTATCTGGTGGTGGAACTGCCCACGTGTGACCAAGACCATTAATCTCAGTAGGCACACTGTTCTGGAGCTCTGTGAGAATGGGGCACGAGCCTTCATTAACCAGTCTGCTTTAAGGCAGCAGTGCCACATTTCTAAGATGTCTTCCTGAAGCAGTACTCCATGANGAATCCTTATCCACAAATGTGAAATGTTGGGCTCATATTGGTTATTGCTTCATGTTAAGTAGAACAATTGATTTTTCACAGAAAATGAAAATACTGACCCCAGCTTATCTCACTGGGGATTCTGAGCCTGAATTAGCAATTATGGACTGTGATAAGATCTCTGGAGGGCTGACAGAGCATAGTATTATAATCGGTTTTCTGCTGTCATAAATACTGGGTTTGTGTAAGTTAGTGTATGTATATTCTGTTGCCCTGTTTTGGGGAGACAAAAGGGAGAAGAACAAGTCAGGCACAGATTCAGAAATTCTTCTTTATTGCTATATAATGAAGGGTAAAGGCATGTTGATTCTTTTGACACATTCTTCTGGTTCCCATGTGCTAACTGCTGAGGCTCAGAGACTAGAATTTTGATTGATACCTCTGTGCCAGTACTTCCTTTCTGTGAAAAATCAATTGTTCTACTTAACATGAAGCAATAACCAATATGAGCCCAACATTTCACATTTGTGGATAAGGATTCAGAATGAATGCTAATAGAAAAGTTCTGGTTAAAAGTCCCTGGCTTCAGTGAATACCCATTTCCTTTGTTATGTTCATGGCAAAAAAAAGATGACTCGGGAACTGATAGAAAAGTATGACTATTCCTTGAAGGGTGCAAAAGTCAAGTACGTTCTGAGGGCTGGCAGAATTGGACCAGAGATACTATTTGCAAGATTCCTACCAATCAGTATCTACTTCATCTTGCTGCCAAGACTTTTTGGAAGCCTCAGATTTTCTGGGGAGGTCAGATAAATGTTATTTTCCTAGTCTGTGTGATGGTGATGAGGGGAGTCACTAATCATCCCCCCTGGGTAGCCAAGTGCCTTCACAGCAAGGTTCTGCGCACTGGGATCGTAGCCAGCCATAGTCAGCATGGAACAGGTTTCAAATCACCAAGGTTAAGAGGTACAGTAAGCAATAGGCTAATCACATTTCTTTTCAATAGGAAAAGCATAGCAGTTCTGTCTCCAGACTGCCTGGGAGCTTCAGCTCCTTATAAAAGCTCTGGAAGAATAAATCTTGGCTGCCATCTAATGTGATAGTGACACTGATATGAATGTAGACTAGGTTGTCCATCTGCAGCTTTCCCGATTTTTGCATACTGCCCTTTTTCCCATATCCCACTCAAGCCCCTTTCTCAGAGTGAAACCAAATCATATTCCAAACTCGATAGAGAGCCCTCATTGTTGGCCACCCTAGGCCACCGGGAAGGAGGGCATTCTTACATGTCAGTCCCTGATACTGACATTACTCAGTCTCATAGAAAATACTTCACCTTCACAAGTTGCTCTGGGTTTTAATGAGGCACATTTAAGCAATTCATCAGCATCAAAATCCCTGTTATTATTTCAGCTGTGCCTCTGAGATAAGGCAGGTGGTAAACAGATCCAGCTGGACAGCAGATTTGACTGCAAAAAGTGTGCCTGTTCTTTGGATATTTTGTAGAGCGCTTGCTTGACTTGCCCTTTAGAAAAGCTTTGTTCTGTTAGAGCTTCCTCTTTCCTGCCCACAGCTTCATGCTGTCTACTGGAAGCAGCTGACAAAAGCATCATGTTCAGTTTTTCCATAAAGAAAATGCTTGATGTTCTGCTTGTGCTTTATGTTGATCTGCAGCACGCACCCTTACAAATGTTTTTTTTGTGGGTGCAGAGAACAGTGGCAGTGCCCAGCCTGCCATGTTGATCTACCTGAGCTATCTGCAACAAATTATTTACCCACTGAGTTTGAATTTTGTGTCTGAACAGAGAACAGCTTCTCACCCAGGGCTACTCACTGAGTATTTTGTGTAAAAAAATTTTAACAGAGGGACTGTACTGGTAGCCATCACTGTTTGGCACTGTAATGTTTGCAATCTAAAATCAGATTGATATGGGCTTGTTCCATGAGGTCATATAGCTGTTGGAAAATAGCTCACGTCTGATATATTCATCTCTCACAAACTAATCATTAGCCAATAATATGAGCATGATTTAACTATTCATTCTAAATGCAGAATACTCTTTGCTCCTCAGATGTCTAAGTTACCTCCAACAGCCACATTCACTGTCAGCTGCCATCTGTCAGGTGGTTTTGTAATGGGGAGTTTTGAAAACAATTAGTTTTCTACACTTAAAAGGCTGTTCTGTAGTGAGAGATGAGAGACATTAATCTAAATCCTTATTAGTAGATCTTGCATGGTAGAAAGACCTTTGGGAGTGGTTACACCCCAATACTGCTCAGCAGAGATTAAGACACTCTTTCTCTGCCAGCTCCTTCATTAATGCTGTTCCCAACAGGGTAGGAGGCTCAAGGTGGTGACATTTCCAAAGCTGTTTTCCTAGCATGACAGTAGTGCCTTAAAAAATGCACTTTATTGTTATGTATATAATGCTCTTTCTTGTGGGGAAAGATGTTGAAAGCAGCTAGAGGGTTTGTTTTCTGATCTGATCTCTAATTAGAGTGAGTTCTTGGAAAAGAAAAGCTTCCAACATTGATACTCAGATGGAGATTTCTGAAAGATGGGACTGCTTGTCAATAGACACTTCAATTTTTCTGCTGTTGCAAAGTATTTTGAATGTTTTTGGTGCATTTGAAACATTTTCTGTTCTTATTTTCTATTTAGCACAGTCGCATTCATAACCCTCCGCATTGTATTAATTATAATTATCAAATTATAATTACAGCACTATGTAGCCAGAAAAAAGTTTGGGAGATGTTCCTTTTCTTTATACACAGATTAATCCCAGCAAGAAGCAGGATGACTAAAGCAGAGCAAAGGTTGCTTTTCACCTAATAATGACAGCATGAAAGTGCTACCAGAAATCCTTACAGATGGGAGTCCAGGAATAATACCAGTTTGAGATGCTTTGAGACTAGATTCATAGATACCACAGTAAAGATTTACCTGCTCTAAAGGGAAATTTTATTGAGTTTCACTTGTGCATTTACCAACAGAAGTCTTGACAAATGGGACCTTTCTTCTCCCTCACCCGGCTGCTCACTTGCTCCTGCTGTGGTGGGATGAGTTGGCACTAGGGGCTGGCTTATCACCTGGAGTTTCCACTGAGCCAGTAAAACCACACCCACTACGAACTTGTTCAGGAGCCAGCAGTAGTCTGCTCTTCAGAAATATCTGTATTTGAAAAATGAATGAGTCGGAGATAAAAGAGAGTGTGTTAACTCTTCTAAGTAAATTATTTAAACTTGCAACCTGTTTCTATCTTTTCCATATGAAAAATTAATGTACATTGGCCGTTTTGCATCTTCATGGTAAAAAAAAAAAACAACATCTTTTTATGGGTTTATTCCTCTTATGGGCTTTCCACAGCCAGTATCAGTATTTCAGCTATCAATCCTCAGGCCTCTCTCCCCCATCCCTCTCCCCCAAAGGAGACAATTCTGTTAATGAGCATCTAGGTATGAACAGAACAGAGCAGGCCCACTAATCTCCAGAACATTGTGTGCTACTGAGAAAGAAAAGCTGAGTCAAAAATGCTGTTCTTCACATTTGCAAAGAATGAAATGAGGATTTTTTTTTTCCATGTGCCACATGGATCTTGCACTGGGCCTTAGACTGATGCTTGCTAAAAATCATGGCTGAAATCTTCACCCTGGATGCACAATCTGGGCTTTTATTTTCAAATTGATGCAATACCTGAAAAAAAACACCCTAATTTTCAGCAGTGCTGAGCAAATGCCCCTCCAATTCATTTCACTGATAGTTAAGAAATATCAGCACCTCTGAAAATCAAACAGTGCTTAAATTTACTGCTCCTCTACTTGAAAATATCTCCCTGAGTCTCCATCTATTTAAGTGGAGAACCGTGAAGTCAAGGGCACACGGTGATGTGGGCAGTTAATAATGTTCCTTGCTATACAACAAATCAATGAAACTCTTGGGAATAATGGCATCAACTTGGATTTAACATGGATAGTTTCATGACAACATCTCTTTTCCAACAAATGTTGGACACATGGCATTAGGGAAAGGTGAGTATTGCCCTTCTCACCCTGGAGGAAGGGAAAGAAAGAAGATGGGACAATTCCTGATTTCCCTGAATTGACTTCAGTCATTCCTGAGCAACATCACAGATTTTTAGTGACCTGAAATGGCAGACTCCCTGATCTTTGTAGGACAGTCGCACAGAGCTCATCATTGCAGGTAGGAACTGATTCTCCTTTCCCTTGTGACCTGCAATTAGCATCTGGCTCCTGTGTGAAGCATTAATTTTTCTAGCCCTGGAAGTGCCTGTGCCTGCACTTGGAGTCTTACTGCCTCTGCCCTCATCAGTGGTATCTTTCTCTTCCACATCCCCTGTGCTGGGTGGCTGTTTGGAAGCAAAGCTGTAGTGTTTGCTATTTTACAAGATTGCTCTCCTGGGCATTCCCACATCTTTATGGCCCCATGTTTCAGGGCCTTCTGCTTCCCCTCATTATTTATTTATTGCATTTTGCTGCTTATTTGGCTGACAATGCACTTTCTGTCCTTGTATACCTTGTCCCTTCCAATGTTCCACATACATTTTAAAGACAATTTTATTAAAAAATAAAAGCAGGTGAGTTAAGTAACAGTTTGTGGAGACAAGATCTCAAAGGAAGATTTACCTGAGCTACAATACGAGCTTCACACTGTAATAGAAGCTGAGGCAATATTTAGTTTTGTTTCTTTTACATAATTTCTTGCAGAGTATCCCAAGCAAATGCTGCCTAACTGCTGGTCAAGGAAAGATTGAAGGGAAAGCGACCTACACACTACGCAGTGCTTTTTGATATCCACATAATGCTGGCTGATACCCACCAGCCAGAAGGGCAACAGTCACATATTAACGTTGACATTGTGAGCTTAATGCAATCATGTAATTAAAGGTTTACTGGTTTTTTCCAGGATCTTAGTGAAATACAGCTGAAAGAACCGATTTGGGCATTTAGGGCGCCAGGTGTAACTTTGCATTAAAAATGCTGGGGGAAAATTCTTTTCTCTGTAGAGATGGATAATCTACAATGGCCATCTATTTCTTTCCTTAGTATCAATAATGTGAAGTGTGTATTGAGCACTGCTTTGTGAGAAACCCTTTGATATCTTTGTTAAACATTGTCCTTTGCTACAGCTTTATCTATAGCAACAAATCTGATGCGCACTGTACAGACAGAATAAACGATCAAAACAACTTATTTTATTCAAAGGGATTGTTCAAATCGGAAAGGAGAATGTTTGTTAGAGGACAGGTGGTCTGTGCGTCCCGGGGAGAGGCACCTAGCTCTGATCAGACACCGAGCCCCGGGCCTCCTGCTCGGGGCACACGGGCGGCGTTCCCGCGGGAGGCACCGCCCGCCCTCACGGCGGAGAGCAGCGCTCCCGCCCTGCGCTCCACACCCGGGCCCCGAGCCGCCCGAGCCGCGCTTCCAACATCGCGCCCCGCTTTTCTCGTCTGCTCCTCCAGGGCCCGCTGCCCTTCCAGCGGCCGCACCCCGAACGCTTCCCCCGTGCCCGGCTGCGGGCCCTGGGAGGGCTCCCCGCGGCCTGCCCGGCCCCTCCGGGCCCCTCCCTCAGCCGGCCGGGGCACTGAGGGGCCGGAACGCCGCGCCGGGGCCGCGCCCGCCGAGGGGCCGCGCTGGCAGCGTCCGAGCGGCCCCGGCAGAGGGAGCCGGAGGCCTTCGAGCCGAGGAGGCGGCGCCGGGGCCCCTCGGGCCCGCCGTTCCCTGGGCAGAAGGAGAAGCTGGGCTTTCCCTCGCCCTGCCTGGACCCTCGGGCCCCGGGCGTGTTCAGTGTGTGAGTGCGGCTGCCTCCGGAGCCGTGCATCCCAGTGAGGGCGAGGAGCTGCTCGGAATGCCGGAGGTGTCCGCCGCCCGCCCCGCTTGGAGTGAGCAGCCAGGCTGCTCTGCAGCCGCACCTTGCCATCTGTAATTCGTGTAATTTGATTTGACAGTAATTCCATCGTTGTTATGTTTATTTACAAGAGGTGCCCTGTTATTCGTTCGGTTTCTGCCTGTTGTTTTCCTGCCTTTTCCAGTCGTGGTTCCATGATTCCCTATGCAGATCTTGGGATCTGCAGTCGCTCCTTTGTGCCGTGCCCCAGAAGGGTTTGGGTCTGTACAGGACCTGCTCGTCCTTGCCTAGGTAAAACCACTGTAGTCTGACCTGAAATCTCGTTTCATTGTAATGTTACAATGGAAGGTGCTTTCGGCTTCCCACCAATTTAGTTCTGTACCTTTTTCCCCCCACGTTTTTCCTTTTAAAACAACTCGCTGTGTTTACCTTCAGATGCTCGTTTAGTTCAAGAAAAGCAGGGAAGTACAGCTTCATTGTATCAGTTTCTAGGAGCTAGATGCCAGAAGAAATTCGGCACAATGAACTAAAGCCCTTTAAATGCCAAAATGTTTTATTTTTTAATCACTTCTCCTTGGAGCTGAATCTGGAACCTGTATCAAATCCCACTTATGCTTCTTCAGTTGGCTGTAGGAAAAGCTGGGTGTATCAACATGACTTGCAGAACAGTATTTCAAAGATGCTTTGAAATTACTTCCAGAATAGTGTTTCCAGAACAGTGATCCACAAGATAGATCTAACCAGTAGGAAATTGTAAGTGGAAGAGTTCATCATCCAACATATCTCTTTTTAGAGCTCAAGTGTTTAATCAGGAAACATTTGGGATACTGTCTTGAGTTCTTTACTGAGCAGAGATGCCTAGAAAGAGAGCTTTTATTTCTTCCTTAATGCATCCTTATTGTAGGAGATGAGATGAAGGTGTCATCTTGGTATACAACACCTTGTAGAGAAACGCTGCAGCAAGTGAGAGATTGTTCACTTTGCAACCTCACAACTCTCAAAGTCACATCTCTGTCTACTCCCAGAAATACTCTAAATCCTGCAGTTTACTGGGAGAGAGTCACAATACTTGTTACCTGTGACATCATCCAGAAAATAATACATGAGAAAAGAAAACTTGCTCCCACGTGAAGTACTTCAGTTACCTGGGTGTCCAAAGTTCTGATAGCTGCCTCAGAGAACACGTAGTTATTTCACCAGTTAATAGTGATCCCTGGAGTAATGCTCAAACTGAATGCTGCCTTCTCTCAGGTGCATATTTAAGCCCTCAGGTGCCCTGTAAAAGCAGATCATTGCCATCAATAGGCAACAGCTGTGGATTAGTAATTTGGGATCTTGATACCTTATGCCTAGAACCCAGCTAGGTGGGTTTGTTTTCCTCTTAAAAAAATAATCAAAGAAATAATGATCTGATCCTCTTTTTCAAGATTTCCTGTAAATGTGGATATTTCTGCATACAACTGAATGGTAAGATGATTTCTATTTTTTTTTCAGTGATACAAATGGCTGCTTTGGAAATTATAAAATCATTTTTAAAATCATGTTTTAATGTCTGAATCATGCCTCTGTGTGAGCACAGTGAAAATTTCAGGATGGAGATTTTAAAACTAATGAAAATATTATGTAAGCGTACACATGTGCCAGATATGGAGATAAAAGTTACAGAACTTCTAAAGTTGGATTTGCATATATTAACTTTGTAATTGTATGCACAACAGGCAATTACACAAGAGTTAATAAAATAATAGTAATAATGATTTGTACTAGGTAATTGAAATTTATGAAGCAGTTTTGGTGTCTCTAATAAAGCTGTGATGTCTTCAAGTAGAGCTAATGAGTATGATGGAAGTGACTAGCATGAATAAACTTAATTAATGTTGCATTTTTCAAGCTAAGATAGTAAAATATTTTTAAAGGTGTCTGAATATTAGTATCCTGATTATATAAATGGAAAACTTAGGTAAAAATGCCAGTCACACTTGGATTTGCTTTGTAGCTTAAGTCAGAAAATGGGATACTACAGTCTTTCATCTAAACACCCTTTTCTCCTACTCACTAAAATGTTGGCTGCTCTTTACAAAAGCCATGTAAGGTGCTGGTGTGCTTCAGCATTGCACCCATGGCTGGGGCATGTTCCCCAAACCAGTGTCGTGTTTAGCTACTTGATTTCTTTTCTCGTGTTTGCACCACTTTAACTGTACCTGTTTGTTACTCTTGGGTTCAGGTGTGTATCCATTATTCTGAAGGAGTAGCCTGATAGCTTTGGGATCAGGATCTGTCTATGCCTTTGAAGAACAAAAGATAGGAAATCTCTGAATGTGAAAATGTTTTTGTTTGGGCACGGCTCACTTTTAAAAACACTGGCTTTGTGCTTAGGGTTTGCATTAAGGTTACTTTCTTTATTTTCTGTACCCTAGGGTGTATTTAGCGCTTGATAGCTAGTGCTTTTTCACACAAAAAAATTCTGTGTGATTTGCAAGTCAGGTAAATACCATCCAAATAAAATGGTCCATCCAAATAGAATGTGTTTTGTGGGGGTTTCACCTGGACAGAAGACCTTTATCCTGGGAAGGGTTTGCTTTTCTTTATGTTCTTGCTTCATTGCATTGTCCATCTCCTAAGAAAGTATGTTTACTGTAGGATAGGATGAGACAGTAGAGAATGGATTCTTTCAGCTCTCTCACTGATTACATTACTTTTTCTTGCTGCATAAAGTTACTGGATTGCAATGGAATGGATTATTGGTGGTTTGTGGGGATGCAATTAGGAGGAAGAGGGGCAAACTCCAGAAATAGGTAGGGGAAGGAGTGCCAAGCGAGTCAAATTGTTTTTGAGATGTGGTGTTAGTAGCTGGGAGCTCTGCTGCCAGCAGTGAGTAAGGACTGCTGGGGGCACAAAGGTCGTGATAATGTGTATTGGCAGAATTGCGTATCAGTATTTTGAGAACTAGATCGATGGAATTAGGTTCTCTATTTCCCTCCTCTCCCATTCCTTCCTTGCCTCCAGCTGAGCTCCTAATGGAAATACGGGGGGGGGTGGGGGGGGAGGGGAAATGGGAAGCAGCAGAAGGATGTTTATTGCTGCTCAGTAGGAATGTAAATTAAGTAACTAATGATGTGCATTGAATAAATGCGTTTTGGTTTTTTTTGTCTTACTTCTTAGCACAGATTGCTACTCACAGCCTGTCTCTGCCCTCCACTCACACATAAGCATGTATAAATTCAACCTTTTCCTAGGAAAGTATCACCAAACTGAGTTTTGTTTTTGAGCATCTTCCCCTTCTAAAGGAACCAGAAGTTTCTCCAGTCAGGAGTGATATGGCAGATCTCCACCAACACTTGTCATGTTTATGACTACAATGCAATGTGGGAATGATGGGTCTGGTTGCCAAAGCTCTGGGAACCATTCTTCTTCCTGGAAGTAAGAAGGTGGGATTTTGGAAAATCTGTGGGAGCACAGGGAATGGTGGTGCTCCTCCACACCCTTTTTGGGGGGAGGAGTGGGGAATTCTGAAATGTCTCTGGGTGTGGGACTGACTGATGTTCATTGCCTCCAAATGGGCTCCTCACACCAGGAGAAACAGTCTACAGTGAAGGTGCCAAAAAGCTTCACAGATGCAGCTTTTTCTTAAACTGCATTTCTGGATGGAGTTTGAGCTGGTATGAAGTGGGAATGTTCCACATTCTCCTCTAGCAAGAGGAAGTAAGAGGAGAGGTTCAATGTTATTTGTTACTGAGCATGCTGCATTTGGCAAATGACAGAAAAAGGAAGCAAAGGGGTGATGGCCTTAGGTGAGATCAGCTTAGGTCTCTGGTGCTGACGAGCTAAGAGAATAATTGGACTGACATAGGCAGTAAAAATGAGTGATGCTACATGTCATGCCAATTGACCTTGGAATTTAACCTAGGACATTGCCAATTTGACCTAGGAATGAGGAAGAGTGGTTCATCTCTTTCTGAAAACCAAAGGAACCATCAAAGAACTGTCCATAAATATAGATCAGGAGTCTGCAGTGTACGTGGACATAATGCCTGCTTCAGCTGCTTTAGGTTTGGTATGGAAGGTGTTGTGACCCCGTCCCAGAGTGCAGTCTCGTGTCTGAGTTATGTCACACAGCCCTTTGCAGCTCAGCTTTCTGAGAGTTGCAGGTTCATTCTTATTGTGTAGGATTCTGTTCTTCTCTTGCTAAATAATCCAATTTTTTCCACCCTAACTTCACTCGAGCCATGCTCGAACCATCCTTGCTGACGTGTACAGGAAACCAGGGCAGGATCTTAGCACTGGGAGCTGTCTGCTGAAAGCTGCTTTGCACCATTTGGTACAGAAAATTGCAAAATACTGTGCGAAGCCTTGTCTGTGGCCTGCAATGTCTGTCTTCAAGAAATAATAAAGATGATGTGTGACTGCTTTAAGGCAAAGCTGCAAAAACATTTTGCTTGATTTTTGGTTGGTTGGCGTTGGTGGTTGTTATTTTTAAAATCTTTCCCTCTACTCCCTTGTTTTATCTTTCTACTCTTGTTTTGCCCTTATGCACAGGCTGACCCTGAGAACTAGGGATTATCTGCTACGGTGGAAAATCCCTCTCCTTTCCAAGCCACTCTCATAATTCTCACTGTCTCTCTGAGGATCACTCAAGCAGGGAGGTGTGAAGAGAAGTACTGGTGAGAAGGTGTGAACAGAGGAAAGACTTGCAGTAACAAAGATGCTTTGGCACAAATAGTTATGATCTTTTCCTGCTTGGTTCATTTCTTCCTAAACACCCAGATCCCTGAACTGTGTATTCTCTGGACAGCATGTCACTTAATTATTTTTCACTGGATGGAAAAAACTGTAATTCCAGTAAATTAAAAATAGAGCTGCAAATGGGCTTGGTTTGATCTCTGTGGTGTCTGAGGCAGAGGAACAAGATTAATTCCCGCAATTAGATGTTAATTGATGTCTGAGCATGTCTATTCCTAGAAACAGCAAGACCACGTATAGCATAACCAGCGCCATTAAAACAGCATCGCCTTCGCTCTGTGCTCAGCAAGTGCCGAACGGGAGGAGGGAGGAACTCACATCTAAATAGAGCAGTGGGGGATGCTGTGAAATGAGCAGAAACTTGTGATGAGGGAGAGGGAGGGCAGCCACCTCAGATGGTTGTGAACTGGTGGTTAAATGCACAGGGTATCACAGCAGAACTGTGGCTTTGTTTGCTAAACCTACATGTGCTTTATTTTCATTTCTTTGCTGGTCAAGTCTGCTTGAGATTCACATCATAAGCAACTACAAAGGTTTATTACAAAGTGATGAAATATATAATAAAGAAAAGAAGGAAAAAAACCCAGAAATTTTCTTTGGCCTTTGGAAAACCATATACTAACAATTTTGATTAAATGGAATAAGAGGTCATTGAACCTGGTCTTTTACCTACTGTGTGTAACAGCTTCAGCTACATCCATTTCAATAATGAAATTCTGTTCCTGTGCTGCCTGTGTCTTATATATAAAGCACCATGCACTGTATATATTTCATTTTGTTTCCATTTTACAATACAGAAAAAATCTTTTTCAACTAGAATAGATGCTAGCCTTGGATACTGAAGTGCTGAATAGAATAATAAATCCTGTGCATCACTAGCTTGACTTTCATCTAAGAGTCTGAAAAAGCTTTATAAACATCAAGTAATCTTTCCAGCATGCCCATTACAACTGGAGAATATTACCACTGCTCTGCAGCTATTATTATTATTTTGTATCATTGCATCTAAGGGCCCCAATCAGACTCAAGACTATACTGTGTATGTAATGAAAAGTTGAACCCTGTCCCAAAGACCTT
>VYZR01011875.1:5938-18013 GCA_013400675.1 Oxylabes madagascariensis | reverse complement strand
GTCCTCTGGACAAATTACTTCCTAACCTTGAAGGCCTAAGACCACTGTTTACCATAAATGTGCTATTTAAATTCTTTCTAATACTGACTTTCAGCATGCTAGTTTTAGACATTTCTGCTATCCATATCGAATGTGTGATGTTTCCATAAACCTTGCTGGAATCACATATTGATGAGATCATTTGGCACTGAATTTTCTGTATAACTAGCAATGGTTCTCATTCCACCTCTCATAATCTTCCAGTTCCATTTATGTTTTTTCTCCAGAACACAGCCAAAGTATAGAAACAGTTGATCTAGCTTCCAGTTTAGAAAGTAATTTGTCCAGAGGNTCTAGCTTCCAGTTTAGAAAATTTTACCATGTCTTCTTTCCAAGGAAAATAGCCCCAGTGTTTCAGTTTTCCCTTCTAATGTGAGAATCTTCCTAACTGTGCCTGTCCATCTTTCTGCTATCAGCTATGAACAGTGCAGCACTCCAGCTGAAATCAAAGGACTCATTTCTGAGCAGTGTTAATTGTCATTAACAAACTGACAACAAAAAGATACTTTTCCCTCTGCACTGCTGCAGCCTGAATGTGGGAAAATACAAAGCCCCTCTAATGACACATTGGTCCCCATAAAGCCCACTCATGCTGTGCATTCACTCAACCTACCACACTCCCATGCAGGGTTTTTTCAATTTTCTGTCAGCTCAACTAATGTAATCAAGACATTGTTTTTCTACAAACTCAGAGAATTATTTTTCAGCCATTTCCCAAGTAACTGGGAAATTATACACAGTCTGATAGTAATACAGCTTTCCAATGGGATGTATTCTAAGCATATCCTGTTTTCTGCCCCAGTAAAACTGAATACCATTCAATCACAAAGCAGAAAAGCTTTTTGAAAAGAATACACAATATTGATACATACCATTATCAGAAGCAAGAAACGTTGCATTATACATATTGTTTTGCACATATATTGACTCTCTGTCCAAAACAGCTGTAGTAGTTATTTGTCCATTAACAGGGTCAATTTTCAGCCAGTTTGCAGGATCTGAAAGTTTTGAGTACCTGTGTATTTAATCATAAGTTGTGTTATTTATCTGCCAAAGACAGTATTAATATTTTAATTTGTATTCTGAACACATTTTTGGAATTTAAAGATAGCATTTTACAAATTTCCATTTATCAAGCCCTGTCAGTAAATTTCTTGGAAATACATATTAAAACCAGTCCTGCATTTCGATTCTTTAAATGCCTTGCCCTGTAAATTATCATGTAACTGGGGGAAATCATATAATTACCATAAACTATATAACATTAATACTCAGACTCAATTAAAATATTCTGTCAAGATCCTTCTTGGTTTTTCTACACCTACAGAGCTATTCATACTAATTTTCATCTTGTCAGAGTGCTGAGAGCAGGAGAGAGGTAAAAATGGATAGTGTTAGTTGCACTAACTCACATTGTTCTAGCACTTCCATATCACTTCATTTTCAGAGGCCCTGGTTTTACTGCATGTTGCTCATCTTAATTTGAAAGAGAACTATCTTTCAAAACCATTCTTCCATCTGATAAATTTTCCCTTTGACATCAATCAAGTGCAAGCTATCTTAGTATCGAAGTCCTCAGGCTGTCATTTCTATGGTGGTCATGTTCAGAAATGAGAAAAGTATCACAAACAGCTAACCAAAAATCAAGAGAAAATAAAATTGCAATAATCTTGATTTTGGAAGGAAAGACAGAACATAAGTTCTGGAGTTTCTTCCACATGAGCTAAAAAAAAAAAAGCTGGATAAGGTGAATCCTGGTCCATGGGCAGTCACAGCCTTAGCTTTGCAGATAAGGACCATGTTTTATAAAAAGGTATGCTTGTGTAGCAAAGTTTTAGACATAAGAAAAATTATGATCAAATTACAATTATTATAGCTGTCAGCTGTCAGAGTTCGCAGACAGACAATAACACCACTTTGCATTGCTGGAGAAAAAATTAAAAGAAAATCCTTCATATTTCAGCAAAAATCTGATTTTGATGCCATGTGAAAATTACTGGTGAATTTTAATTGCAAATGATCTTAGCTCACAGAAGCACGTTGTCTGCTCTGACTGAATTTGTTGGGATAGAACATATACTTTACCACAGATGCATAACTGCATTCTGTCTTGATGAAATGGGTCTTAGGATGAGAAAATGACCCAGTTTACACACCTATGAATTACCGGTCAGTTCACTTTCTCTATAGCCAAAAATCCCTTTGGAGAGAGCTGCAGAAAACCCACAGGATGTGCTGGGACAGCTGCGTGCTACAGTAAATACAGTCATTTCACATGTCACCTCTTTGCTCCCCACCCATTCTGTAACACAGACATCGCAACATGCTCATACAGACCTTAGAGACGTTTGCTGCATGTAACGATCCGGGTCCTGAGCAGTGAAAGTGGTCAGCATGCTACCAGCCATCAGCCCTTCCTCCTGACGCACGAGCTTGGGGTTCGGAACAAAATATGGGCTCTCATTCACATCAATGACCGTGATGGACACGGTTGCTGTTGACTGAGGAGGATGCTGAATCCCCTTAGCCAAAGGCACTTGATTTTCCGCAGCTACGGTAAGTACAAACATCCTGTTGGTCTCGAAGTCAATAGGCTGGGAAGAGCAAAGAGCAGGAAGTGTTAATGTTTACTCACAGTAGCAACGGACACACAATAACATTTAAAATTTAAAGCACATTTTTGAAGATTACTTGTACTGATTTTCTCAAAAATGAGCAGTGTCTGAAGAGAGCACAATATCATCACCTCAACACAAGCCCATGTGCTGGGGTTTTGCTTAGCAGCAGCAGCAGTTTTGAAGTCAGAAGAGCTAGAAACCTTGTCATTTCTGGATTTAACCTACTCTAGTACTGCCATTAGAGATAAATGAGTAAAAAAATAGTTTAATCACAAAATGAAGAAGCTCCCAGCTTTGTGCCAGGCACTTATATGTGCCTCCTGATGACCTCTCCTGGGAACAGAAAGCTGCTTCTTTCTGTTAGAAGGATGAAAGCAGCTTCCTTCAAAGAAGTTCATGACTATAGCTATTACCATAGATCAGAGATCCCCATGCCCTCAACATCTCACTAGAAAGACTCTTGGTAATCCCAACCAACCTACAGCTTCCATCTTCCCAGTGAAGACAACCTTCAGTTTGGAGATTTCCTCACTGAGCCGGAAGTCCAACTGAAGAAGTAAAAACGGTGTGACTCTATAGAGTTCCTTTGCCATGCTGCACAGGGTCGAAGCACTCCTGGAGACAGGATTTGCCTTTGTACTATGCAGCATACTACTCACACAGATCCCAGACTGGAAGAAAACCCTGTACCTTACTGGGGCAGTTGGCATGTGACAGTATGAAGTAAGTGACAAGAGACAATCTAATCTTCATTACAGATTGACAGATCAACTCATTGCACTGCCAATAAAAACTGAAGGCAGGTTTCCAACTCTTACCATGTTTGGGCACTTAAAGGAGTGCTAAAAAGCACAGACACTGACATAATTCTTCCCCTCTGGGGAAGAGCAGTTATAAACCAGAGACAGTTTTTAAAAAAACCCAGTGTGAATTACTATTAATACTGTATGTAGGTTGGATCTTTTTGTCACCTAGATATCAGGAGGATTAAAATCAAACAAAATGAAACAAAACAAAACAGAAAAAAAACCCCAAACCAAACACAAAAAAAAAAAAAAAAAAAAAAAAAAAAAAAAAAAAAAAAAAAAACACCAAAAAAAAAAAAAAAAAAAAAAAAAAAAAAAAAAAAAAAAAAAAAAAAAAAAAAAAAAAGAAGAAGAAGAAGAGAAATTAAAAATGAATTTTTTAATTTCCAAATGGGATTACTGGCATTGCACATTTGACTTTGAAATGGATCAGCCAAAACCAGAACAGGCCAACTCAGAGATGAGACATTTATCAGAGGGTCATGAGGAAAGGTGGCTACTGCCTGGCAGGTTTAATTATAGAACCACATTGTTATTATCACTTGAAATAAGTTGTCCCTCAACACAGAGCTGTGTTGGCTAGAGAATGAAGATAGACAGGTTATTCCATAAAAGGTATTTAAATGAGGTTTTAAAAATAGCCAGTCTTTAAATGTCTCTTGTAGAAGTACCCTCCCACCTATCATTTTTTCCTCTCTGATTGTGCTTTGACTGCCTATATCTGTTCCTTAATGGAACATCTTGACATAAAATGTGCAGACAACACGCATGACTTCTAATTGAGGAGGTAGGAAGCTGGTCCTTTAGACTAGCAAAAATACTAAGCAGACAATTTTTCACAGAGTAATTTCTAACTTTTAGCAAATAAAGATTCAAGATTTGTAATTTCTAATAACCTAGCCTGATAATTTTAAAACTGAGCAGGTGGAATACTGCTGATAGCATAAGCAAGGTAACATTTGAAGAGACAGATTACTAGATTCCGCAAGAAAGGGAGCATCCATTTTATTCCAGATTCATGCTGGTGTCAGGAATTCAAACTTCCCAGTGTTCTCCCACTTCTTCCAGTTCTGGTGAATTCCCTGCAAGGCAAGCATGCCTTACCTTTACGACAGTCACCAGCCCGTCGTTGCTGTTGGGGTCGGTCAGGATGGTGAAGCGGCCCGTCGGGTCCCCCCCAGTCATTCGGTACATGGCGTTCCACGCCGGCGTGTGCGGCTGGTCTTTGTCTGTCACCGTCAGATTCGCTACGATCACATCCACCCTGTTCTCCGGGACTTCCCCGTAGAACTGCAAATACCATGGAAACACTTTAACTCATCTGGAGGAGTATCCAAGAGCCACATCAGGCTGAACATTCATCAAAGCGGGGCAGTCCAACTCTCTTCACTGGAGCTCTGAAAGTTTATCTAATGAAGTTTACCTGGGGCCACCCAGAGAACCAATGGCATGATTCCCTTGTCAGCTTTTGTCTTATGGTCAAAAGCAGATCACTGTATGTAAGGGATATATATTCTGCACGTATTTTGATTCTGCCAGCCAGTATGGTATTTAATAAGTAATAAATATTTACTGTCTGTGAATATCATGAGAGAAACAGAGAACAATTATAAATATGCACATCCTTCAGTAACTTCTATCCTGTACTTACAGTCATGGCAGTGAACTCTGGAGGATTGTCATTGACATCTGTCACAGCGATGACAGCAGTTGCTGTGTTTGAAAGACCATATGTTGGGTTTCCTTCCATGTCCGTAGCTTGAATTATTAATGTATATTGTTGTACTTTCTAAAACACAAAACGACAACATAAATTTTAGACAAAACTAACATTACCATAGGACAGCAGGTGTTCCCAAAATTGCACTCTGCTAAGCAATGGAGCCTATTACACAGTTTATTCTAGTTAGCATCATCTGAAATGACAGGAGTGAAGTTTGTGCCACAGGAATACACCAGCAGGTTGCTTGTATTGAACTACTGTTTGACTTTCTTCAAAGACCATCAAGGTAAGGACAGGCTGACTGCTTCCTACTCTAATAAATCAAACCACTGTAGACAGTTAATGCATGATCACAGGTTTAACGACACTTTTCAAATGGTGAAAAGAGAACCAGAGTGCATTTTACACTAAAACAGGGAAAAGTCCTCAAAAGCATTTGAGAGCACTGAGCCAAGGTAGGTTTGTTGGCCAAAGGGCCACAACTGCCAAGGTTTTGTTTCAGCCAAGCTTGAGTATAAAACTGCTGCTGCAACTTCTTGTGATCTCTATGGAAACCAAAGAGATCGAGGCCAACAGAGATGAGTAAGGGCACTGGGAGAAAGGGGGAGGGAAGCACCAAACGGGATATTTCCATAAATGTTAAACACCCCGGACGACTACGGCAGCCATGGGCCCCCTCTCCCTCCACTGCTGCTAACGGCCCTTGAGCTGGGCACTCGCTCCCCCCTCACAGCTGGAGTGGGGCCAGGGTCCCTGAGCACCAGAAATGCCTGGCAGAGACCTGACCTCAACCTGGTGAGCTGTTTAAAATAACATCGACATGGTTCTATTAATAAAAAAAAAAAAAAGGAAAATCGTAAAGATGTATTCTGTATGGAATGGCTGAAAAGTTTATTTTAACTCGTTACTCTCAAATATTGTGCATGCTCCTTCATTTACCAGTTCATTGTCCTTCCTTGGAGAGAAGTGCTACCATTCAGTTCTTCCCAAAAGAAAGGACACAAACATAAGGAGCTACTATTGCTTTGAAACAGCACTTTCACAAACAATTTACTAACACTGGCAAAAACCTTTTGGCAAAATAAAAACACTTCAAGAAGAGTCTATTTTTATGTTTTGCGTTTTTGTTTTTGTTTTTTTTTTTTTCACTTGGTGTGTTATTTTCTTCCACTGTCTAAAGAGTGGAATATACAACAGATTACTTCTCATGGAAACAATTTATAGAATCATGAAACATGTTGAGTTGGAACGGACCCATCAGGATCAGAGAGTCCTACTCCTGACCCTAAGCAGGACATTTACAAAAAGGAATTATAGGTATTGATACAAAAAAATAAGCAAGGATAAGTCTACTGATAGTATTTAGCTTTCTCTCAAACTTTGGCCAGACAGTGCGACAGACATAAGCGGTTTAACTGTTTGCACATTTCCAAGCAGCAACTATGAGTCACGGAATAGAAAGTTTTTAAAATTAGCTGGATGGATCTTTATCTCCCACTGAAGGTAACCATTTATGCTCATGCCCTCTTTCACGCAGAAACCCTTACAAGACACCCCAAATGTGTATTGTTATATATGCATCCCACAATTCTTTAAAAAAGCAAGACTATCATTAAGTCTACAGAAGCGCAGTATATATGTTTAATAATGAATAAATAGATATATATGAATTATTGGTTGGAAAATATACTTGCAAACTGACCTTCAAAAGGCTTTAAACATCCTAAATGTTTCCTTCATGACACCAACAAGAGTAGCAATCATGAGGGAATCAAAGAAATACTTTTATCACTTTTATCCAGGAAAAAAATCATACTTTACTTACTGTGAAGCAATAAAATCTAAAGCAGTATTGAAGCAAATCTCACTGCCATAAGATTCTATGTTATTGAAACAGCAGGTGCTTCTGATTCATCTGGGTCTTAACACATTGATCCCAAGAAGCAAATTTCATTAAGGAAACTCCATTATTATTACACAGAGACTCAGCTTCCTTACAATCATCTTACTTAATTCCAACAGAACCAGCACACTAAAAACTTGCCCAGAAAGTGCCTCAAAAGACAGCATACTAGTGTTTTGATTTGGTTCTTTTCTTCCTCTCTTCCCAGCACTCACATAAAGCAGATCAACTGCTGAGAGTGAAATTTTGGAAACCAACAAGCACACAACTTTCCAAGCATGGGGAAATTATGGGAGGTGGGTCTCCTTTTTTAACTGTGGTTTGAGAAGCAGCCAGGAATAAGCTGTGGAGCATGTGTCAGCAGCCTGCACAGAGACTTAGCAGCAACACATCCAAAAGTGAACTGGCAGCTTCAAGAAAGAATGCAGACCTCATCAGTTCACATCTTTCCACTTCAACACGGGCCAAATAAAAGAGCACTTCACTGAATTAACCTCACGTGAGGCAGGAATGTCAGTGTGTAAATTTAAGTACCCTGCCTGACTTCTTCAGCACCTCCAGCAGTAAGGCAGATGTTTTAATGCTGAAGTGAATTCCACAGCAATAACGGAAGAAATAAGAGCAGCTGGATCTCATGAAACAGCATCTTTTGAGATAACAAATGAAAGATTTCTTCTGCCTTAAGCTGAGTTTCCTTGCCTAAGCAAATCTCTTCCTGTGCATGTTAGCACAGATAATGCATTGTGCATGTTAATCTAAAATACCAGCAGATGAGGAATGCTATCAGAGGAACCGCTTTTTTTTTTAATGCCTACAACACTTATGCTCCCATAAAAAAATGTGTCACATTATATAAGAATTTAAAATTCTGTCTAGTATTTTATGAGTTTAATTAGAGCTTTATAAAGAGAGACAAGACTTGTAGGAAAGAGTGGAAAGGCAGAAGCGGGCAGACCAGCTGGGGTACATGGACAACAAGGCACTCCCCAGCCCACTGTCAGAAAACGATTCAGCTTTGGCACTCTAGACTCCCAGTCATTTTAATTTAATTGACTTCCACAAAATGACTCAGGAAATGGAGGAAGCAAAGCTTGGGAAGGAAACCATTTTATCTCATATTAGTCTAATTTAATATTTGAATGATTTAACGCTAATCATTAATATCCAGCATGTTCAAGAAATGTTTATATATACCCATTTGGGTGTCAGCAGAGTGATCCATCAGGAAAACTGATGGTGAATGACAAGGCTTTTCTAACTGTTAATGTGAGGGTCTAAGCTCCATAGGCAGCTGGTTTCTTCCGAGTTAAATCCCTCCAGTATAGCTAGTCACCGAGTGATAAAACCTCAAGAATTATCGCTATGTCCTTCTTAAAGTTCATCTGTCAAAGATGACCAGGGGATTTTAAAAACAAGGGCAAAGCTGCCCATCATTCTTTTAATTTAATAAGGCAATACTGTAAAGTTCAGGGTTTTCCTTTGCTCAAATCCCTTCTCTTCAAAACCAACTTAAATTGAATGAATGTTGTTAAAACCTCAAAAATTAATTGCAATATCTAACAGTTTGTTTAGCTGCTCAAATCTTCTGATTGCCCCTTTCAAACTGAAATGCATCAGAATATTAATAGCAAACACAGAACTTCAGAAAGCATTTTTATTCTCCATTTTAAATAACTATAAACAAGCAGCTAAAAGATGAACAGCAAATCCAGTACTTTGGATTTAATGAGCGAAAATGAGGTTAGTAATACAGAAGTTGAAACAAGATGTATTCAAAAGAGATCTGTTTAGACTTTATAGCTTGTTTATAAAATAATGCTTAACTCTTGTTAAGTTTTCAAGTGGTTTAGAAATCCACACAGTTAGTGTGACAGATTTGGAGTTGGGAGGGAAATATTTTTTCTCCCAACCTCACAGATGGGTGAATCAGAGCAGAGGATCTGGCACGCTCTGTCTTCAGTGGTGGGCACAGTGAAGAACTGCCTAGACAGGATGGACCTTGCTCAGCATGTAGCAATCAATTACTGACAGATTATTTATTTTTATCATTATTATCACCACATTGCTCTGCTTTAGTGTGTACCTGTTTCTTAAGAGCAAACAGGCTTATGGCACAAGATCCCTTCCATGACCCCACATAGCCAAGAGTAACTACATTTATGGAACATGTAGGTCCAATTTTCATCCCTAACATAATTTTCTCTCCTATGAATTTTTGTACTCTGGGACTGGGACAATGAACAGTGTTAAAAGGGTGAAGAAAAAGAGTAAGTTTTGAGGAGGGGGAGAAATATTTCACAGCACCATGAAATTGTTTGGACTAAAAGTGACCTTAAAGATCATCTAGTTGCAGACACCCAGCCCTGTGTAGGGACACCTCCAACTACACCAATTTGCTCAGAACACCATCCAACGTGGCCTTGAACACTTCCAGGGATGGGGAATCCACAGTTTCTCTGGGCAACTTGTTCTTGTGTCTTATCACTCTCACAGTAAAGAACTTCTTCCTTTTATCTGATCTAAATGCACCTGCTTTCAGTTCATAGTCATCTCCCCCTGTCCTATCTCTATATGCCCTTATTAAAAACCCCTCTCCAGGCTCTCCTGCAGGCCCCATTTAGGTACTGGAAGGCAGCAATAGGGTCTACTCTGAGCCTTCTCTTCTCCAGGCTTAACAGTCCCAGCTCTCTCAGCCTGTCTTCATAGGAGAGGTGCTCCAACCTTCTGATGATCTTCACATCCCTCCTCTGGACCTGCTCCAGGCAGGTCCACACATTTCCTGTGCTGAGAACCCCAGATCTGGATGCAGCACTCCAGGTGGGGTCACACAGGAGCAGAAGAGAGGAGGAGAATTACCTCCCTTGACCTGCTGGCCATGCTGCTTCTGATGCAGCCCTGGATATGACTGCCTGCAGGTGCACGTTGTCAGCTCATGCCCAGCCTCTCACCCGCCCTGAGCCGTGCATCTTCACAATATTAAGTGCAACCCAGCCCATGGGATTAAGACCTGCCATACCTCTCTGTCAAGTCCAGCTGCTACAGTGATAATGTCACCAGTTTCGTTGTTGATTGTAAACATGTTTGGAGAGGGGCTGCTCGGGGCCTGTGACAAGATTCTGTATCTAAGCATCCCATTCTGGGTGTTGGGATCATCAGCATCGATGGCAGTAACAGTCATCACGTAGGTTCCTAGCAGCAGGATAAATAATTGATGTTATATAAACAGTTTACACTCAGATTATACAAGATCACTTTACAAGCAGCGGTCAAAGCATGTATTTCTTTTGGTAAAATCTGCACATTCCTTCTTTACTTAAAACAAACTGGCTAAACTCAAGACTCACCAACAGAGTAATTAAAATACATAAGAGGAGATAAAAATACCCTATGTTTATAAAATACTAGAGATTTGCTCATAACTGAAGAAGCTACATAAACAATGAAATTCTACAGTTCTGCCACAAATAACATTTCTGTTACAAGAGAACATCTCATGTTTAGATACTTATGATATTAATTGGGCCAAAGGAAATATACTTATTGTTCAGAACTGGTGGACATACTGATAGTGACTGAAAATCTATATAAATAATACTCCCTCAAAAGTCTTTGAGCAAGATCTCAAATGCCAAGTAAACACTGCAAAGTTAGAAAACACATTTCTGGTGCTAACCTTTCATTTTGCACTTCTGACAAATTAAGAAACTGGTTTCAGCCATAGTGCAAACTTTAGTCTGAGCTGATTAGAATTTTAATGAGATCTGAACAACACTTAGGTTTTCTCAAGAATTCAAATGACACTGATTTCAAATCCCAGTATCTGCAAAGCCTCTGGGAATCAGAACTAGAACTGGATCTAGTGACATTTCGGAAGTCTCTTATACTCTGACCTGTCAACTAAATGAACATCAATGTCTATCATAAAACTAAATGTAAGAACTGTGATGTTATAATTAGGATTTTGAAAACCATGAAACAGAAGTCACATTCTTAAAGCCTCCCCTGGTTTTAGTCCATATACATAGCAATTTTGCCTTTTGAAAATGAATCTCAGCATGTTAAAAAAGTGCATTAAAAATAGGGTGAAATAAGAAGACAGTGTCTGAGATATCGCTCATTACACTGAAGACACCTTTCAAAGTATTACAAGGTCTGAAGGTACCCCCTTCATCACACCTTCAAAATGATACTGTTAATAAGATACTTCAAAATAATATCTCTGCCTCCCACAAGCTCATGTATTACCTGGCTTTGATCCCTCTGGGACTGTCCCATTCCAAACCTGGTGTAAGAATTCAGGTCTATTGTCATTCATGTCAATGACATTAATAACTATGTCAATAGGATTTTCCACCTGGTTTCCATTTACATCCACTGCGTGTGCTCTCAGCTGCAAAAATCATTAAAAGTATTAGAATTTCAACAATGTACAGGTGCAAATAGATATAATAATAGTGACAGGAAGTTTCAGGCCAGGCATTTTTAGCTCAGTGTATTTTGTTATCTGCCACTGCTCCCCCATATTGACCTTTTAAATTTCCAAGTTGCTAATGGAACTGATGTTCAGACTTCCAAACTACTCTAAGTTGCAGATTTCCTTCTCTGATTTGATGAAAATTATCTTAGATCATATAATTTTGATTATTACTAGTGCCTACTGTCATATAGAATTCTGGTTTTAATAATGACTATTAGAAAATAGTCTCTAAAAATACGTAGATTTAAATGTGAATCTTTGTATTTAGACCAGAGCATGGCCATTGCCAGGGAAAAGAGAGACTTTCTCCTATAGCAGTCCTGCTGATGCCTATCATATATACATACACACATATCTTATGGCTACAAAATGACTAGAAAGCAGCAAGATGGCATTATTAACTCACCACTCGGGAAATGACTCATATAAATGTGAATTCCTAAGTCAGTAAATCCTGAATTGCCAATGTCAAATGCTCAGTTGAAATCTTATGGATGCCAGAGCTGTTG
>VYZR01011857.1:47535-62085 GCA_013400675.1 Oxylabes madagascariensis | reverse complement strand
AAAATGTTTTTGTTTTTGCCAACAATTGTGCAAGCAATATCATCATCAAATCCAATTGAAATTCACTTTCCCCCTCAAAATGTTTCATCAATCATAGCCCAGAAGGGCTCTGTCATAGGATAATTGCAACTTGGCGTACCAACAAAGAGCATCCCAACATCGTCAGCTTCCTTATCTATACAATAGGCAGGGATGACAGCCATTTTATTAGCTGAGATATTGTTACCCCCATCAGATAAAATAGCATGTTTTGTTGCTTTGATGTTTTCTGTCACCAGAACAGAGCTGTCCTTTCCAACTGCATGTTTAGAGAATGGCTGTGGTAGCAGCCTATGTTCCCTCACAACACCCCTGCCCACAAACATCTCCCAGAGTGAGTCAAGGGATGTACTAATTACTCCTTATCAGAAAGGAATGGGAAGACCAAACAGAGTTTCTGCCACAGTAATTTCTAGCCAAGACATAATTGTGAAGTAATTTCTTGTCTAAATACTTTCCTTGAGGAAGAAAAAATCACCAGTGAATTCCCTCTGAAAGCAGCCAGCTGAGAAGCCACACAAAAAATGATGTCAGCCATTTCTGTTCCACTGTCTCCACATACAGTATTATTAATCCACAGAATATTTAGTGAATTAAAATAACATTTGGGGTAACTACTTACCTTTAACAATTTTCCACAATAACAGAAATTATAGCACTCAGAAATATGTATCTTGCTTCCACATGCTTGGTCAGATCATGCAGACTTTGAAGGCTAACAAAAAATCTGTCATGCAGAGCAATATGAAAACCCATTTAATTTTCTATTTAAATTCTTCCTGAGAGAGTGGACTTTTCTTGAATTTCAAAATAGCAAGCCTGTTAACCAAACTCCAAAGGTGGAAAAGTCTGCTTGTCGACACCGGGCTTATCTCGCTGTACCATCACTTGGGCAATAATTATATGAAGTGCTGTAGACATAATTTAAGAATTCAACATTTGCCTACTGCTACTGAGGGCTTCCCGTCTATACTAAGCACAGGGAAGTGCCCTGGACCGTCCAGTGGACTGCATGACAAATACTGCCTACTTCTTTTATGCCAGCATGGCTATAACACACCACTTTGTGATGAAGGGTGTTGGAATGATAACAGGAACAGCACAATTAAAAGTCATTAACCCAGCAGGCAATCTCATCTTTGATGGCTACTCAGCAAGGGGTTGCCCCTGATAGCAAAGAGCAAAGTAAACAAGTGTAAATTGCTCTGGCAAATACCAGCATCTCTGTTGACCTTCACAGTTCTACACATGCCATGTGCCTCTAGAGAGTCTGGCATTTCCATTGATGCTCAATCCAACATACATAATGACACCTCTCCCTGCTATGCCTCCACCTCCCAAACCCATAGCCCCTAAGTAATTCCCAAATGCAAAAGGTGCATTATTTCCTTTACACAGCAGTCTCCTTTCCTGATTTTCCACCTCCATACTTGCTCCTGAAGCCACCTCCACAAACAAAGATTGTGAGCTGGATGCACGCTTGACCTTGAGAGACTCACCAGTTTAATTTTATTTTATTGACTGTCCTATAGACTGTGGGTGGAGGCCCGTGGAAGCCTGTGGAATCACTTAGCCTGCCTTTGTCTCAGTTCCCCATCTACAAAATCCTTTCATTTACCTTGTCTGTTTTGATTTAAACAAAATGAGCTCAAAACCTTAAAGGTCACATTTGCTTTGATAGCAATACGAACTCATTTGGTACCTTGATCTTGTTTGGGTAAGCTTAAACCACATAACGAATCTTAAGAAATGAAACAAACTGAAACTTCCTTTCAAACACTGCTCTCTAGAATGTTTTTACTTCGAGCGAAGGATGGTGCAAGATTAAGTTGCATAGTTAGAAAGGTACCTTATTATCCCATTAAAAAGCAGAGCTAAAAAGGAAATTCTGTCATGGATTCGAGTGGTTGGGAGGTTTAACCTTGAATACCCTTTTGGTATTGCAGAGAAGGTACACATTGCTCGTGCTTGTCTCTAAGCCCTGTATTGTTGTTTCCCTTGTTGAGCACTGGGGGTGATCTGGAGACACAGAGGTGAGGTTCTCTAGCCCAGTCAACAGATGCCCTCCTCACGCAGATTAAGCCCTGCTTTAAAGAAAAGTTCTTTCTCCTATGGAAAAATGTTCTAATGTAGAATCTAAGGTCAAAATTGTAGACAAAAAGAGGGTTGTGATAGTCTATTTTAAGCAGAATTCCTTGTTATTTTTATGTATCAATGGGCATCTTAAGGCCAAAGTGCTCAGTCTTTAGAAATACTTCCAGTTTATGAAATGAATACTTTTACAACATCCAGTTTTTGTTTTTTTTTTTTTTTTTTTTTTTTTACTTAAAGCTTTAGGTACTGGGATTACATTAACAACTCTAATACTTAAACAAAAACCCTCAAACCCCAAGTATCAGCAGCTCCTAGGAACAGAAATTTTAAACTATTTTAAATAAAAGAAAGTCTATTTTCATGGTTCCACTTTCCTGCTTTGCAGGATAATGCATACATGAGGTCGGGTTCACAGATACACAACTTGGCCAAAAGGTTCTACAAATCCAGAGGTCCTACCTCTCATTTCTCTCATTATATTCTTTAGTTTTTCAATTTTGCAGACACAGCCTGGGCATAATACCTATCAAATCTCTTGAAAATTAATAAAATGTTGAGTTAAATAATTGTGCCTCCTTGTTTTGTTGATGCATTTCTGAAAACCTCCTCACAAGAATGTGACAGATAATAAACTAACAATAAAGAAGACAGAGACCAGCAAATAATGAAGGGAAAGTCAATGGCAGGGAATCACTCATTTCATTAGCTGTACATATTTCTTCAAACAGCTGCTTCTGATACACTTCAGTCTTGCAGCTCTAACACCTGCAGACAGACTTAGCTCATATCCGTCTGCCTGCCTCACAGAGTATATCTGTGTAATGGTCCCACCTTGCTTTCTGCATTTAAAAACATGGAAGCACATACCTTCCCTGCTTTTTTTCTTCCTTCTGCTGCTGCTGCTCACTGCCATGTCTGCCTATACCCTGAAACAGACTGTCGGTGGAAAACTCAGTGCTGCTCCCACTTCCTTCCTTTTCAACAGCTAGCTCAGAAAAGATGTAGTAGATTGGCATCTGGAGTATTGGGGCCCAGGAAACTACTCAGCTGCAATTGAAATCTTGTGTGTGTCAGGTGCGATGAGCCCTGAGAAAAAAATTCAGGAACTTCCACAAAGGAACTGCAACTGCCTGAATCACGGTGATAAAAGGGGCTCTTCAATGAACAGAGTGCTACCTCGCCATTTATCAAGGATTATTCAGTTATCTAATAATGAAACCTTTAGATAATGAAATATTTTTTGAAAGGTGGAGGGAGAAAAAACAACAACAAGGACTTTGCTGAAGCAGATGTAAAACTGACACATCTGATTCCCTTGACACCACCAAATTGGCTCTTTCAATATGTTTCATTTGTTCTCCTGCCAATTGCTGATCTCTCATCAATTTACTTTCAGACTTGGAAGAAAATTAAATGGTTTGATGACATATTGGCATTTTATCTTTGAAATGCAAAATATATATTTGAATGATCTTAGAAATGTTTCACTTCTTTGAAATGTTTGTAATTGTACAATGTTGGACTTGATCTCCATCTGGAACAAAAGAGTACAACTCCATCTAACTAAATTAAGCTAGGCAGTTTATCACAGCTGGTGATCTTGTCCATAGTTTTTTCATTGATTAACAAAGAATATATCATAAACTTATTTAGAAATATGCAGTGTGAAAGGTGGTGAAACCCTATATGCTTTAGGCATGCTTGAAAATACCTGTACTAGATGATTACCTAAAAATGCTTCCTAATAGCCTTAAATAGTGGAAATGAAATGACAGAACTGTCATCACAGCAAATCACATAGGGAAAGAAAAATGATGCCAGCATTAACTGCATCAGCCACCTGCTCTATATAAGTTATTAAAATGATGGAAACAGTATGTTGACTATTCCATATATGCAGGCTAAAACCCCCAGCAGGTCCAATGTTTCATAATACTAGTTGTAATTTACATGCCTATAATTTATGTTATACTATAATTTATACAACATTTCTCAAAATGCTGGCTGGAAAAGACTGGCTACAGACAGTACCCTACTACTGGGGTACTCTAATTCCTTTTTCTGCGACTATTTCCTTCTTTAATCACAACTTGAAAAAAGAAATGCTTGTGTTGTGCTTCTTGATATGCTCAGGACTGTCTTGACCCTGTCAACAGTAAGTGGGGCAGTCTCAATTTTGTAATGATGCCTCAATTCCACTGGGAACTCATTGCCAAAGGGTTGGGGTCCTATAACCCATAGGAGCTTGTGTTGTGATCAACACGGCTGCAGTCACTTTTATTCAAATACAGGAAGAAGAAAGGAGGAAGGCATGGAGGCAATGGCAATGTCCTCTTCATTAGCAGTGTTTAAGCATGAAAGAGTTCAGAGGCAGTCCCAAACAAACCTGCCTTCCCCTCGTCCTGAGAAACACGCTGCTCACCCAGCTGCAGGCAGTGCCTGAGCAGAGCTGCACCCCATCCCTCCTACCCTGCTCCTTCAGCTGGCAAGAGCAGCTCAGTCACCCCGAGCCCAGCAGAGCATCTTTTCAGCTGGGCAGGTAATGTCTCATGTGCCACTCTTGATTCCAGGTTCCTGCCCTAGGGATGCCTAATGTATTTTATCCAAGAATTGTTTAAAGTAAAATAATCTGTCATATAAATGAATGGAAAGAGGCTCATTTTAGGAGCCACTGCCACTATGACTGACCAATATAGATGAAAGTGCTTACATTTAGGCTTTCTTAACTCAAAGCAGTGGCTTCCCTCTCTTTATGCTAAGTTTACCCATCTGTAAAGCAGACACATTACAGTTTACCTAACTCAGAGAAATGAGATAATACAACTTTGGCAAAAGAAAGGCTCCACCACATTGCTTTAGTAGACATAAAAAGGTAATATGAATATATGATTTTAAATCAACATTAAGATAGCGTAGACTCTGGGACATTTCTGATATTGCTTTGGTTGGATAATGTAATTTATTTTCAAACAGGTTTCTTGAAGTGCTTGATATTCCACAGAGTCAGCTTGTGTTACAAGATGTACATAGCTAATCTGCTGAGAAAAGAAATCATAAACAACACTTTATCCCACATTATTTTATTCATGAGAGCATTTTTCCAATTGGTGCAATTTGAAGTATGGATTGGATCTTGGGATCACATAGCCATGCCAACACACTCCTAAGTTAATCTGCTTTAAACATTCTTAATTTCCAGAGGAAGGTGGTGCAAAATATTTAAGGCTGGCATATCTGGTTTAAAACATCCTTATATTTTCTTTTCTTTCTTCTTTTGTTTTTGCATATTTTCATAAGGGAAAAAAATCTCATTACACTATTACCCATATTTTCCAATGTGAGTATTCTGAGCAGGGCATTAACTATACTAGCAGTTAGTTTCCAGGGTGGAAATGACAGCATCTACCTCTAATTGTCCCAGCACAGGAAGTATGACTTTTGGGAGCTCTCAGAACAGGCACCCACCACTGCCAGAAAGAGGAATCTTTTGAGCAAGATTATATTGCTTCTTTTTTTTTTTTTTCTCCCGCGAGCTGGACTGAAATTTTTGTAATATGCATAAATTTTCCACACATAACTTACAAATCAGCCATTACATATTTTCAGCACTATTGTTTTCACATAATCCTTGGTGATGTACAAAACTAAATCTGTTATCTCTTTGATGAATGCATTTTAAAGTCCAAGGAAGAACATGAATAAGTGACACAAAGAAGATGGTGAAGATTTGCAAGCAGTGACAGGAGTTGACAGGAAGGAAAACTAGTATCTTTACAGGTGGCTTCTCAGAAGTCATCTGCCCCCAAAATTTAGCTCTTCTTATCCACACTCGTGCAATACATATAAATGAATACAAAAGCTTCATTAGAAACTATCCCTATAAATTATTTAATAGAGATAGATCCCAAGGTCTTGAAGACATTGGCCAGAAGATCCTGCTAGATTGGATGCTGAGAGCTGTCTCCCATGACAGTCCTGGATACTAAGCCACAGTTAAATGTCTGTCTTGACAGAGATTTATTTTGTATGTGCTTGAAACTGAACCATGTCACATATTTGGCAGGAAATGTAATCCCTTCAGAAAGAGGATTTGATCCTCAGTGTGATCTTGCCATTCTCAGGCAGGAATAGCTCCTGGTAAAGCCAACACAAGGTCTGTCCATGGATTTCTGTTTTGAGTAAGGGACAAGTCCCAAACATGGGGTTATGAGAGCAAAAGCTCCTGTCCCCACCAATCCACGTGGCCTTGATGGCATGAGAAGAGAAATCCTACAGATACAAACTGCACAGTGCACAGACAAGATGCCTCCATCGGAATTTATGCAGAGAATTGCTGGATATTTTTCAAATTGTTTCCCAAACCCCCAGGTAGCATGTGATGCAAACAGCAGCAGAAGAATTACTATGAAGGAGAGTAAGGCATGGCTCCTGGTTTGAACAGAATCAAAAAAAATCACTGCATGAATGACAGCTTAGAGATCCTCCCTTAGAGCTGACAGCTCCAGAATTCCCCCATCAAGCTGATTCCCAGTTTTGAGACTCTCTTTGGCTTGCCCTTCTCCTTTCTTCTGTTCAGACCATCATGGCAGCCCTTCCCCTGCTATCAGCTATACCATGCCTTTCTGTCCTTTCCTTCTGACTGTATCTCCTAAATTCCCACCTCTCTGCCAACCTGGTTTTCTGGTGGCACTTCTCACATGAGGTTCCCAATGCCAAAGTGTATGAGTTGGGATTTACTGCTCCCTTTGCCTGAAAACCTTAGGTGTGGATCTCAGCAATGGCTGAAAGTACAACATATCTGGGATGTAACACTCTCCACAAGCAAAACAATCCACTCAAATGGAATCTCTGCCTAGAGGTGTAAAAGCAAAAATTAATTCTGCATGTGCCCAGTAGGTCCTATATAACAGAATCAGAGAATGGTTTGGGTTTGAAGGGACCATAAAGATCTAATTCTAACCTCTCAGCTATGAGCAGGCTTTCACTAGACCAGGCTTCTCATGAAAAATAAGATTTTTTCCAAGCACTATGCTCTGTGTGCTATGGAAACACCCATGAAAATATGCCACTGTCCTTATCTATTTTAGTGACAATTTGTGCAGAGTTCTTAACTCCCTCATACTATTCCATAACAGATTGTGTCATGCTCAGCACGTATAGCTGGCGGAAGAAGGTGGAAGGGGGAGACATTCAGAATGATGGCTTTTGTTTTTCTAAGTTACGGATGATGGAGCCCTGCTGTCCTGGAATGACTGAACACCTGCCTGCTCATGGGAGTGGTGAATGAAAGCCTTATTTTGCTTTTCTTGTGTACATGACTCTTGTTGTACTTGTAAAACTATCTTCTTTTCAGCCCACAAGTTTTCTCTCTTTTACTTTTCTGATTCTCTCCCCTACCCTACTGGGGAAGGCAAAGCAGCAGCAGTGTGGGGCTGAGTTGCTGGCTGGAGTTAAAACATGACACACTGAAAACCTTAACATGTCAGCTGAAACAAAGTTATCCATTAAAGATTATACATTCCCTACTTTCCTTCCTGACTGGTAAACATTTGTATGGAAAACTAGAGCAAAATCAACACTAGGAAAGTATATGTAACACACATGAAAGTCTCTTCAGGTTGCTTTAAGTCACAATGAGGAGAAGATGACTCCAGCAGAGGAATGAAAACCATGCCTGGCTCCAAGTACGGATTCCAGATGTTTGAGGAGCTGATAAGAGATAATTTTAATCCACCTTTTGAAATACCTGTCACTGCTAGTGGCTTCTATTTTTTTCATGTAACTATTTCCAAAGAGACTACTTAGGGAGCAAGGTTAAAAATTTCCAGGAGGAGTTTAGTCGTAGTACTATCCAAGTAAACATAAATTTTGGTTTTATGCAATGCAATTACTTGCATGACATAAAACACAAATGTGTGGATGTTTTATTTTTTAAGTGAATGTTACACCCAAAAATTCTTAGGACTGGCAAGGGGAAAAATACCTGGGCCTGAATCTCATTTGATGAAAGCTTGTATAGTTACTTTAAATTTAGAGAATGCCTTTCAAATATGATAAAAAGTGTTTTTGATGTCTTCTCTTATATTATAATTTTCTCTCTTTTCTCAAGAATTTAACAAATCTTTTCAGTGGAGTATTTGCAGAGACTATTCCTTCCTCCAAAGCTTCTACAGAAGTTAAACAAAAGGTTGCCTAGAAAAGTTATGTTGAGCTAGTTTCTGGCAGCAATCTGGCACCATCTTTATGTCTGCACAGCATTGTGATTATTTCACAAATTCACAATACTTTAATTCTGAACTCTACTATTTTCCATAGAGGCAGTATCTTCAGTGCTGGTCTGAATGCTCTGAATATTAAGTGTCTGGCTCTGGCTGGATTCCCTACATTTTTTGTCCGTGAACACGTAGCACATGGCTCTTGATTACTACTTTTAAATTGATCTGTGTCTGCTATGAAAATATATTGCTTCATAAAAGTCTTTCAGGGTATCAGCTTCCAAATTAATGATTTTTCTCTCAAGCTCTGACTTTGAGAGCTTACAGTACAGAATCGTGCAGTCCAGCTACTTGAATCAAATTGAAATCCATCCATCTGCAATTCAGATCCAAATTCTTTCACTGCTCTTGGCTCATCTCTAGGTAAAGAGCAGCTGTTGTCCTGTTAAAGTGACTGTAAATAATTCTAACTTCAAGCTTCGACAGTGAAATTCACCCTGCTTCACTGGGGACCACCTAATCCCCAGGATGTTCCTGGGTTTGTTCTTCAGCCGGTGGAAGCTGCATGCTGGTGCTGCAGTGGCGCTGCTTTACAGCTCTGGCCCTGGCAGGGGCAGTGCCCAGCGGTGCCAGGAGCTGTGGCAGCCCTGCAGGGCAGTGTGCCCTCCTGGGGACACAACGCTGAGCCAGAAACCCTCACTTGGAGTAATTTCACAGGGTGCTTGCGCCTGTGCAGCACAGGTGAGTAGGGGAAAAAAGCTAGGGTTTCTTGCTCTTGCTGTTTTCTCCTTTTTCATGCCAAAGGAGCCTGTCACTGTGCTTTTTAGGGGTTACATGTGCTCTGCAACACAAACAGTACTGCATCAGAGAAAGGCTTGTTTACAGCAGAGATTCAGTAAAGTGTTTAAAGGAAGAATTTTCCAGTGAAAAGAGATGGGCCCTAACCAAGAAGGAATGTACTTGTTAAAGCAACTCTATCAGAATAGCAGATGAATCACAATGTGATATAGCACTATTTGAAAGGATGTTTTGAATGGAGCTGTCAGCAAGTATTTTAATAGCAAGTCTTCAATTTCTGCTTTATGGGGTTTTTAACCACCCAGAAGAAAACATAAGTAACAAGGAGGGATTTAGGAATTGTTTAGTGTTTGGCTGTTCAAAGAAAGAAAAGAGCCCTCCACATGCATTGCAGCTAATGAAAATTGCCATTATGGGGTTTTTTACTCCATTTGTGAATGCTAAACACTGTAATAATGCAAACTCCTTATGATTTTCTAAATCTCCTCCATAAGGAGGATATTATCTACTTATTTAATGACCCAATCTCTAATGGCAAGGAGCTGCTACCACCAGCAGCTCCAGCTTATTCACATAGTTTCTCTCCCTAATTAAAAGGTCTTTACAGTTAAAAATAAAGAAATAAATCAATCAAAAATCCAAACTGCCATCAGATGATAGGAAAATAAAGGCACTTCAGGGACAAGATTTTCAATTGCTTGGCATCCACAACTGGGAGAATTCTTTTGAAAGAACTCAGTCCTCCTTTAGGCACCTCAGATAGAGCCAGACAGTTCAAAAGTGCTCAACATACATTTCTTTGGAAAATCCATCCCTAACTGTGGCTTTGTGTCCTACAGCCATTGTGGCTAGTGAGACTCAGTCGTAAGTCACCTACCTCCCTGTTGGGGAATGCCATCAGCATCACCCCTTCTGCAGGATACTATAATAAAACTCTTGACTGTACTCATCCCTGCTCTTGCCACTGCTTGCTGCTACAAGAACAGAGGCAGCAGGTCTATTTTTACCACACTGCCAGTGAAGGCAGCGATAGCCCTGCTCTCGGATTTCCCTTGCAGCACTCAAAGCCAGATGTCAATATTGCAGCACAGATTCCTTACTAGCCTGAATATCAAGCTCAAAATGGAATGTTGCTGTCTGCATGGCATTCCATGAGGGTAATGTGCCATTGCCAGGTTAAAAGTTTCCCGTATGGTTATCAGTCTAAGGCCAAAACTTGAGTAATAATTCAAGAGCAGTTTACAGGTAATGGAAGCTGCACTAGCTTCCTCTAAGAACAGAGAATAAAGCCCAGAGGTCTTATAGCACATCCCTCTGCTCAAATAAGAAGCATTTGGTGGTATTAACATACTACCTGTTTATTCAATAAGAAATACAAAAAGTTCAGTTAACAGTTCTTTTTTTCTTCAGTCTACAGCTGTGTAAATATTATCCCAGTCTCTCCTTTGACGTCCATCTGAACCCCAGACCTTGTGTGCAAAATGATATAAATGGAGCTCAACAATTGTGTAACCTACTGCTGTGTCCTGACAAACCTAGGACTGAATATTTGACTTCTGTAACACTAGTGATGCCGTATGATGCATCCCTGAAATGACCTCATTTTCTAAAAACAGCTTTACTACGAGTTTCCTAGGTTTTGACCGTAGAGCTGAGCATGATGAAAGGGTTGTGGAATCACCATACCAAGGTTTGCATGACAACACTGAAAAAGAAGCCAAATTCTTTGTCGTTTACAACTGCTGGCCTGAACAGTCTCTATTTTGATCCATTTAGATGAAAATCTGCATTCAGTTTTAGAAACTTCTCCTCATCTTTGCTTTTGAGTCACTTTTGAAGGTTATTTGCCTTTCCCATTTTCTCTGTGGTAGCTAAGGAGATGAAAGTCTTTCTGTATGCACCAGATATCCCTTACACAATGGGAGAGAAATATTGATATTTTTATATTGCACAGTGGGTCATATTTATGAATTGATGCATGCTTCATCATAGCTCTAAATAATGGAACATTTAGGATAAGAACAAAGGGCCTGAAACTGTCTGTCTGAGTACCTCCAGCTTCCTATCCCTTCTGAACTCCTTACAGGCTGATTTTGGAAAGGGAGAGCTTTCTCAGGATCAATGTTACCCATGAAAATTATTTATTCAAGAGAAAAAGTAAGGCAAGGCCTTCATTGTAATACAATTTTCCACCTACTGCTTTCCCATCACCACAAGGAATAAATGTGTGACTCGGAGCTCCTATTTAGGCCTGCAGAGCTTAGCTGAAATTCTCTTTCAGTCCATGCCAACATCCCAAAGTTTCTCTGGCGTTCCTTTAGGGTCCCTGACGTTACAGGAATCAGTGAAGAAGATGTCATGCGATGCAGAGATTATTGCTGCCATATCTCCCTGCCTGCCATGACACTCCTGATGCAAGCTGTGAGCCAAGGCTGTGTTACTCTCAGCCCTTTTGAGCTTTGGGGATACCCAAAGCCCACTATACCATTAGGAGGGCAGAGAAGATGACGGTACTCTGTCCCAGCTGGGGACGGACATGAGAAGACAGGACAATGGTTGTGGGAATGGACGCACAGCTCATCTACACAGATGGGGCAGGAGACAAGCAGTGGTCTCCTGGTGCAGGATGAATTCACCTTTTCTCTTTGTCTACCACTGGTAAAATTCTGGGGATGAAAACTGCAATACCTCAGGCTAATTTCACATTTTTTAAAATTGAGATTCAGACACTTTACAACAAATAAAAAATAAATATAAACATGCAAGTCACCATCCAAGCTTATGTTCTCCCTCACTGTAACTTATGTAGATTGCTGCCTATGTGCATAGCTTTCATTACAAATAAAACATAAAAGCCAGTGCATATCCTGAAGAACTATTTTTCTTTATTGCAACACCATTACACGAAGCCTAGTAACATAAACAAAGATTAGATTTGGCTGTTTTGAACAAACAACCATTTATTGCCAAGGCTTTTCAGGAGCTTTCATTTTCCTTTTTTAAAAAACAAGATCCTGTGCCAACCTAGCAAATGTGTAACATTAAATAATAAGCAAAATAATGGGACACCCTCCCACACTAGTTTATAGACAACCTCAGAGTGTCACAGTTGTACATACCCAAGCTGAGACAGAAACCCAGTTAAATTAAGCAGACATATTCAATCAAAACCCACCAGCAGAGTCCCTTGGGACATAGCTGCTGTTCCTTAATGCTGCAACCAGCAGCTTTACCAGAGTGGGAGGACACGCAGGAGAAACCATCAGGGGCAGAGCGCTCCATACCACTGGGACAACACGCGGCAGAACACAGCCAGAGAACCTTTTCCCTGTTTCCTGTCCTGGCACAGTGCCGGAGAGCACAGTGTCAGCCCTAAAGGAGCAGCCAGGTTTGTGGTGGGCAGGTGGAAGGAGAACCCCAGTGCCTTGGCTGTACAGCCCTGCCTGCCTGCTCCGGCCGCGGTGCCGCAGCTGCTGAGGCTCTGGCCTGTGGTGCTCCCCGAATGTCAATTCCAACAGAATTCTCCATTTTAAAGCAATCGTGAATCTCCTAAACCCAGCCAGAAGTAATCACACAACAAACTATCCCTTAGACAATGAGCAGAGATTATTCAGCTTCCTTGTACCCCAGTGAAACAGCAGCTTCCTTCCTGCCCCTGATTGGGGCTGTGATTAACCACGGAGTTCAAGGTGAAAGAAGAATGCGGTTCCAGGCATATATGGCTTCCTTTGACCTCAGCAAAACATGGTGCCAGATATTTCAATTAGCGTGTACCAAGGTCACAAAATCAATTTCTTATCGCTGAAAAACACACATACTGTAAATTTCATTTTCAAGCCATAATCTCTAAATTAAATCTGTGTACCTAAAAAATATACAGTGCAAAATTGCAGCCCTTCAGCCCCCTCCTTCTCTTGCAGCCCAGCAGCATTTTCACAAACATCACCTGGCTTTGTGCTCTATATTTAGAGCACAATGTTTGGTTAGATTCTAATCTTCTTGGAGAACGTCATTATCTCTTTCTTTGGCAAATAGAGGTCCAAAGTGTCAATTACCTTCTTAAACTCTTTCATACACAAAGGGCTGAGCTGGGTTTGATATTCTGTCTGCCAACAGCTCAGTCGGCAATTTTTCACAGTTGTACACAGAAAAATTGTGCACCAGCATATCATCCTAGATAAATTACACATTTCAAATGTGGTTACATACAACTTCACCACTCCTGGCCAGTATATTATGACAGAAGAAAATAAAAAGCAACAATTAAAAAAAGGGCAAAAAAAAAAAATCCCAAAGAGAACACTTTTCTGCAATTGAACTCTATGAATTCAATACAGAGTTACAGAGAAAAAAGTAAAATGAGTATAGGAGATTAGTGGGCCATTATACATAAATCAGCGTAGCTGTGCAGAAATGACATCATCTCTTATGTGTGTAATTCCTGATGATACAACCCTTGTTCTGTGGGTGACACTGACTTCATAGCCCCAAAGGCAGCTGCACAGTCTGATGGCTGCAGCAGCCTCTCCCATGGGCGAGTCTGGGTTGAGGAGGCTCAAGAAAGTGGAATGTATGGAAGCAATTTCTTTACAAAAAATTCTGGTCTTTTCTTAACAAAAGCTAATTTTGACTATACAATCACAGAATGAGTAAAACTGACACTTTTGAGATTGACTTATTTTTTTTTTGCATAGAAAAGTCTGCTTTTATTCACATGCCTACTTATACACAAGTCCCTGTGTACATGGTTGTGTGCCTATAACATACATGTATGAGTACACGTGTTCAGGAAATACTTTTCATCCTTTTACTTCAAATCAGCAAGTGAGAAGAACATATTGTTACTGTTGGACCTCCTGGGACTACTTCAGATGTTAGAGACACAGGAAGGGGATCATATCTCTGGTAAACACAAAGTAAGCAAACTCTGAAATAACAAGTTTATAGCTCCTTAAATGAATTTTCCCACATCCTCTAAACACGTAACATATTGATTCTTAGAACCATAAAGCAGGATGAAAGGAGCATTTTCTCAAGAAAGGAAATTAGCGTTATTTGGCAAGGGTTAAAACACATTTTGAATTAAACAAGTAAGAAACCGTCCAAGTGCAGATGATCAGCCTAAAAGTTTGGGTAAATTTTTGAGAGAGACAAATAACTCTTTTCTACCACATCATCTACACACATTTTAAAAACTCCTTTTAGATGCAAAAGGACTAATTTAAAAGAGAGTCTGGATATGATTAAAGATATAACAAGAGGAAGTTTTGTTTCTTTCTGGTTCTTTCAAAAATGCATTACTGTATTTTAGTCATGCTCAAAGTACCATTTCAAGAAAATGTAAACAAAACACATGAAAAAAATAGAGGGATCTTTTCCCCCCCTTTTTCTCTTTTTTTTTTTT
>VYZR01011857.1:7743-44401 GCA_013400675.1 Oxylabes madagascariensis | reverse complement strand
AAACTCCTTTTTATAGCTGGCAAAAGCCAGAGAGTTGGTCTTTTGACCCTTCATAAAACAAGAAAATATGTTTGTGTTCAGTTATTTAGCTTGCTTTCAATTTGATTCAGCTGGATTTATACAAATTGCCCTGTGTTCTTACAGGGATTCTGTATTTTGATATAAAATACCACTTTGCACTGATGTATTTTTTACCTCTGCAAAATGAAAAATCCTCCTACACTGCACTTCAGAAACAGAGTTACTGCCTTGCTCCAACAGAAAGTTTCTCTGACAGCCTAAATCCTTGCTCAGTACTTCTGGAAGAGCTGTAACTATTTTACAAGTAAGACTGATTAATCTTGCAGTATAATTTGCAAGTGACATTTACAAGGGAATAATGTGTAGGGATATCTGGGAGGGATATTGTGTTCAGGCTTTTCCTGCTTGCCTGCCTACCCTCCTGGAACAAACAGCGCTGCTTCATTTTCCTTCCGTATTTTACAAAGTTAAAGTAAACACTGTGATCACACTGTTTACTTTAATTTCCTGCAGTGTGCCAGCAAAGCAGCAAATTGGCAGTCAGCAATCAAGAAGCAGCCAGCATTTGAAACAGCAGAGCTGCTTAGGAAAGCATCACTGATGCCAACTCATTTTCTCCTTTGTTTTAAAAATAAAATATTGGCTTCTACGAAGTTTTACTTCTACCCTTATCTTTTCTAAAGGATCTAAAATTCCGTTTGTTTCCTTTAATTTTCTCTTGGAAGAAAAAGAATTATGAACAACACCTAATTTATACGTCCAGCTCTTCTTATATAAAGAAGTACATTTACAACTGTGGCAAATATATTCTATTTATCTGTAAAAAATCCGTGGCATTTTTGCTTGAGAGGAAGTTAACTTGTTTATAAATCAGTTGTTTCTGGGTATATCTTTATTTTTTATGCCAGGAGCTTTAGCCCATGTTACTTCAATTAGGTGTATGATATTGTGGAGCTAAAGCCTTGTGCATTACAAGCAGAATACACATCTGCTCAAGAAAAGTCCTAAAAAGCAAATAGATGTACTATCAGAGGTCATTCTCTATTATTTAATACTACATAAAGCAAGGAATATAAATACAAAAGAAAAAGTAAGGAGACTGGGATAGTATTTTGTACCTCAGAGGTGTAAAGCTTGACAAGGTGACTCATTTATGGCTTTCTGGAAGATACTGTACAAAGGGAATTTATTGCTATGTAGGTTATAATTCCAATATATAAAAGAGGCCAGATACCACAATCAGTTATTCTCCTGACTATGTGCATTCCTGCATGTATTCTTGCTGAAGACAATGAGATTATGAAGAGGATTAGCTTTTTGTTAGAGTGGCCAAGGTATGCCTTCAGAAAGTCCAAAACATGACCTAATTTAAAGTAGTTGAAATCTTGTGGGAAAGATTGCAAGAGAATAATTATTTTAAAAGCCATGACTTTGACACCAGGAAATTAAATTCATATCTATGTGTCTTTATCTATACACAGCAAATCCAATAATCTTGAGCTCTCTGCAGTCACTTAGCCAGCTGGCAAAGGGAGCTAAGTCAAAACTAACAAACCCCATTCCTAAGGTATGTTGACATCAGTGATTCATGATTCATCAATAATGGTGCTAGGAAATAAATGTTAGAGGACATTATTGCCTTTTGCAACGTAGAAAACTCAAGGGAAAATATCTAAGTGTATCACAGTGAAAAGACAGGACTATCAAAGAAATAACTTCTACAAGTATTTAAGAGGTGTTAAAAGCAAGTGAAAGTAGAGAAACAAATGTAAACCTTTCACTGTAAGAATGTACCTATGAATAAAAATGAAGAGTTTCTCAGCTATGAAAGCTTAAGAGGACTAACCTGAAAACTAACATTTTCTGTTCAATGTATTTATAAGGAGGAAGGATTTGAATTGCTTGTTTCAGAATAAAGTCTAAAAGGAATGACTACTCTGGTTTAATTGTCTACTAGGATAAGCACAATGAAGAAGTTGGTTCTACATTGTACAAAATTACTAATGTTGACAGTAATTATGACTCTCACAACCTATCTAAATAACTAAAAGGGCAAATATGGAAACACAATGTACTCTATAGGCTTTTTTGAAAATGCCTGTATTAGCACATAATTGATGATCTCCTTTGAAGGTGACTGCACTATCATTGTAAAAGTCTAAGATTATTAACTGAATAAAAATGGGTAGCTATCTCTAGAACAGCGGATACACCTGCTGCTTTTGCCACACAGAACAGCAAGATCTCATACATCATTAAACAACTGAGGCTTTGCTTTACGTTTTCACAGCTTTAAACTACTTATGATAGAAATGTAGCCTACATTTCTAATCCCTTATAGAACTTACCCAATTAAAATTCTGGTTACTTTTTTATGCTATTAGAGGACTACTGCACAATATTAGTAATGCACCGTGTTACATGCTGCCCTAGGGAAACACTCTCTCTCTTTCAGGGCCAGCAGCCACACAGCTCTGATATAAGCTTTGCTGCCTTGCTGGAGGGTAAGTGACTTTGGTGGCTGTTGAGGTATTTTGCCAGAGAAAATGTTGGTCTCCAGACATGGGACTTACTTAAAACCATGGCCACTTGACTGCAAAGCACCACAAATACATCTAGTGTCTTTGCCTGGACTGACATTGGAAATTTTATTTTAAGGACTGAGTTTTCCAACACTTAATATAATTCTTAATAAACAATTAATGTACTAACAAGATTTTTGAATGCATATTTCACTGCGCTGAATTTTCTTTAGGTGCTCAATAAATGTTTTTATGAAATTTGAATGTAGATTTCTCTAAGAAAATACAGGTAAAAGAGACAATGAGGAAAAGGTATTGTATGAGAAAGAAAAAAAGAGCATGGAAGGCAAGATAAATCCGTCCTCAAAAATTTGGATTCACTAACAATATAATAGGTACATATATAACGGATGGCTTAAGAACATCAGTCATGGCAGTGAGAACAACAGGTATTTTTAATGCTAATTTAATTGATGATTCATAATCACAGACCTTCTAGACACGTACAGACAATGTAGTGGGTACCAGATGATGCTAGGTAAGTAAATGCTAGTTTGATTTATTCCAGGCAGTATTGCTAAAATTGACTTTTATTGATTGTTTTTCTTGTTTCTCTGCATTATTCACAAATGTAGGCCCCTGACTCTGCAAACATGATGTGCACTTATTGTTCAAATCAGCCAGCTTTCATGGTACTAAAACTGAACTAGGGCAANCAGACCTTCTAGACACGTACAGACAATGTAGTGGGTACCAGATGATGCTAGGTAAGTAAATGCTAGTTTGATTTATTCCAGGCAGTATTGCTAAAATTGACTTGTTTTTCTTGTTTCTCTGCATTATTCACAAATGTAGGCCCCTGACTCTGCAAACATGATGTGCACTTATTGTTCAAATCAGCCAGCTTTCATGGTACTAAAACTGAACTAGGGCAAGAGCAAAACCAGTGTTGTGAAGGCCATTTCTTTCTTTTGGCCAGCTTGATAGAGAAATAATGATTAACTTATCATGGCAAGGTTAGCATTAAATTCAAGCAAGATATTTAGAAACTACATAACACTATGGTGCAAAGAAGAGACTGACAGAACAGTGTTTGTCCAGACTTTAGAAGGGAAGACAAAGGGCAAATACTAATGCTGCCTATGCTACCTAATGGAAGGTCATGAGGGCTTATGGAGGAGATGAAGCTAAACTATTATTAGAAATGTACAGTGGTAAGTGCACATGGGAAGGAAAATTACAAGATGCAACCAGAGAAACCTCAACCAAACATCAGAAAAAATGTTTTCACAAATATGGTGGTCAGACACTGAAACAAGTGCCCAGAGAGGTGCAGGTTTCATCCTTGGAGACACTCAAGACTCAGCTGGCCAAAGCCCTAAGCTACCTGCCCAAGTTGAATCTGCTCTGAGTGGGGAACTGGACCAGATGACCAACACAAGTCTCTTCCAAACTTTTTGTGATTCCTCATTTTTTGTTATTTTAGCCATTTATACTGCTCTTTAAACATTCCCACCTTAAAAAAAAGGTTGACACCTTTCTTAGAAAAGTGGACTTTGCATTCTAAATTTTCCTAAACAAACATACTTCCAAGCACAGCATGGCAAATGAGCTATAAAAATCAAAAAAACCCTGTGGGCTGTTTTCCTACACTCATACCAAACCAAAGGGCTAAGTAGTAATTTCTAAATTTCCCAAGATGCTTGGAACACAAAACCTGACCTGGTAGATGGAAAGGAGGAAAAATATTTTAGCTTACTTTTCTTTAGATGAAAGACAGAGTCCTACTAAAGCAGGTCCCTTTATAGGATTTCTGGCATATTTCTCTTGCAAGAAGCTGTAGTAGAAAAATCAGCACTGGCATGTCTCTGTGGCATACACACCTCCTTGGTTTTCTAGAGCAGCCCAGGAGCTGTTATTTGATGGTGATCAGCTGCTGGGAAGTGTGGCCAAGTGCTGTGTGTGTGAGGCAGGGAGCTGAGGGCTGCACAGTAGCCACCACACCAGCCTTAACTTCAGAAATCCTGAGTCACAAGGGAAATTGCTGAAGGTAAATCAGCAAAGATTAGTTAGCAGCTCTCATGGAAAAAGAAAGCTGGAAAACAGGTCATACTCAACTGAGATACATGGCAAGCTATATCAAAACACTAGGCTGAGGTTAATTTGTAAAATTTTTCAGAAAATATTAAAATTTTTGGCTTTGAAAGCATGTTAGTGTATGACAGTGTTGTGACAAAATTTAATCCTTGAGCTAGTGGGCTCTTGGGTAAGTTTTTCAAGTGAGCACATAACAAAAAAATGCATAGGAAAAATATCTTTACCTTTACAGACTGTTATGCCATTTCCTGTGTATCCTTGGGAGCAGTAGCAGCCTGTTGTCCCACCCTTAACTTCACACCTGGCATCTTTGTGGCATGTCATATTGCAGCTTGGAGAAGTGCAGCCATATTCCAGCAAACTGGAAATCAAAACTGGAACAAAGGAAAATCAGACTTGTTTCATTATCTAAAAACTTTATTCTGAGCTCTAAAACAAGATCTAGGCCAAGGGTTTCCACAAAATGGGTGTATTCCAGTAAACATCATCACAGACTCAGTTGTACTGCAGTATAGGGCAAGGGCCACCAGCTACAGGGGCATCTTTGGTAAAGCAGCAGACACCACAAACAACTTGAATGTGTTCTCAACAAGTATAAAATTGGTAAACAGCATAGAAGCTAGTGATCTGGGGGAAACATTTGGATGGCTTTCAAAGCACTCTAGGAGTTTCCAGTAAAGCCCAGGCATTCATTTGCACTCTGAATTATGTATGGAGCATTATCCAAACTGCCCTACACGCCCGACGGAAAAATACCAAAGAGGGTTCCCATGATCAGACTTTTCATTCTTACAAGCACTCCCATACTTCTGTAGCTAACACATAGGCGTGGTCTGCTAGATTAAGATGAAATGTCATGCATTTACATCAATATGACAGTGGGGTTTAAAAGTTATTTACAGTGTGGCAAATTATTTAAATTTAATCTCTTAAAATACCATAACTACTTTCCATTGTATAAATGCATATGGTTTTCAACACAAAGAAAAAAAAGAATCTCTTTTGAGAAAACTAACAGATCACTGTACTAACAGATCACACACACTCTGTGATTGATTAGATATAAGGCATTTAGCTCAGAAAGGAAAGTAAGTTTTTTGCTTTTTTACTTTACTTTGTAGTTTACAAATTGTTAGCAGGATGTAGTGAAAGTTGCAGAGCACGAAGATCCTTCTGGGTGCTGTCTTCCCCTGCAGTTCTGCTTTTCCCTATCTAAATGTCATTCTGGATATTTGTTAGCCCAGTGTTACAGTTTCATTGCCTTATGAAATGTCACTGAGGTGTTGTTTTCTTGGACAAATTAAGATTTCACGAAAAATTCAAAAGACTAAAAATAACACACAATTTAAAAATAATTATATATAATCCAAGTCAACTTAGATATCAACAAATTTCACATTTGCTCTGTGTTTCTGAGAGGAGAGACTGTCTTCCACGGGGATTAAAACAGAAACCTGTGGGATTCTGTTGTCATTTTACTGTTTTCAGCATGTGAAATCTAAAAATTTCCCAAGCAGATGGAAAGAGAGAAGGAAAAAACCCCGAAACAAATGCACAGAAACTCACAATGTTTCTGGTTTTTTTTTTCAGTACAAAAGCCGTAGTGATATAAACAGAGGGGTTTTGGGGTTTGGTTGTGGGATGGTACTAATCATGCAATTACCAAATCCAGCAGCAGCACTGATCAAAGCTACAGGAACTTCCAGTCCCGTGTACCCAGCAGCTTTCAACCATCCCGATATAATAATTTCTCCTTGTCAGATCCCACTCCCTTCTGACCTGCCCCACACTCCCCAGAGACAGAGATTTCACCTACCTAGGAATGGAAGCAGTTTCATTGGTGATGCTGTTGCTGTGCAGTGCCTGGTGCAGAGCCCCCGTGTCAGAGGAAAAAACTCCCTGCTTTAAAATATATGACCATGTGCAAAATACGCACATAGGACTGTCAGGAAAGCGACGTCCTGGTGCAGGCGCAGCCCTGGCACTGCCCTTTGTCCCAAGCTTCACGCTTTCAAAAGTTCCTGAGGCTCTCAGGCAGGACAGGAAGGGTCAGGAGGGGCTGAGGACCTGGTCTTCTGGCAAGTAGGAAAGCAATGAGAAAGCAAAAGGGAAACAAGAGGCTGTGTTGCAGAGGATATCAGAGAGGACTCCGGGGTGAGGAGGTTAGAGGAGCATGGAGCTGTTTGGGACAGTGGCTGGGGCAGGGTGAAGCTGGAAGGGGTGGCTGCAGCCTGCTGGCAGTGCAGGAGCAGCAGGTGGGGCAGATGAGGGAGGGTGAGCAAGAGGTGGAGGAGAGTAGTAACTTGCTCCGTGTTTACTAGCTCAGAGGTAACGGTCTACACGCTTCCTTCCACCTTTTCCTGCTGACATAAGTATGTGTGAGCCTGGAGATTCTTTGTTTGGAATCAGTCTTGGCTAACTGCTCTTGTTCTTACTGCTGCCTTCAGTTTTGAGATGGATCTTTACTGCAGTCAAGCAATGTTGCTTTAAGGGTAATGGGATGTAAGGGAAGTGCAGGAAATCACTGAACTCTGCTTTTTGAGGAAAACAAAGACATAGGCAGGGAGGAAAGAGGCAGGAAACTCAAGAGCTGGAGGAGACCAAATTTTTATGAGTTCATGGGTTGTGTAATAGGACATGTTCTATACAGCATTTGGCATGTCTTTGTGTTTAATGTGAGAGCAGTTCTTTTCTCATTATGGCATCCTGATGAGACTTCAGGATGTACTATACCATGCATAAAATATGGCAATATTTTCTCTAATCCTGCCAGGGACAATGTGGCTAAAGTCATTTCCCAGCTTTCTGGAGATGATGACTCTCATGTTGAAGCACTGTAAAAGTGAAGCAATGACGTGTGCCTGTCTTTATAGGTGCTAGCTGAGGGATGTGCACAAACAGCCAGGCTGCTGGGAGAGTGGACAATCTCTCTCAGGTAAATAAAACCCATGAGGCTGTGGAATGTCACTGTGACAAAATATATCATGTTTGACTAGAAGGTTTTGAGGCTAGGACTTTGGTAGGTACCTGATGGGAGAGCTCTTGGGAATTGTCTCCAGATCCGGCAACATTTTTTTCTAAACTTTTTAGGAATTATTTGCTCACCACCATTACCCAGCCTCATGATCACTGCTGGCTGGAGTTCAGTGGGTAAAACTCTACTCAGGCCAGGGAGGTGTGAGGCATACATAGCATATAGGTGAGAAATAGCACGTAGGTGTCTGGTTGGCACAAAGTACTCCTGGAGCACCTTGGCGAACAGAGAGGCAGCTCCAGGAACCGGATGTTAATTTCTGATGAACCGCAGAAGACTGAACAAAGGGTCCAGGTGTAGGATGACTTTTTCCCTCCTGTTTGACTTTGTGATGGGGGGAGGACTTAAAGGGTAAGAGAGGAAGGGACTAGGAATTTGTTTGTTTTGTTAAGTTTTCCCATAATCTAATGCACGGGACACAGAGGAACAGAAAATCAGATGACCTGAAGACAGCTTTGATCTGCACGTCCTGTCCCTTGTGCTGGCATGTGCTGTAAGTGCAGCTGGTCTGCACTAACTTACAGATCCTGCTCCTAAACTTCAGTGGAATAATAGGGGCTGAAAACCTATAATGCAGAAAATATAGGTTATTGTTCTGTCTTATTACTCCCCAAAATCAAGCTAAAAGATTTTAACAGTAAGCAAGAGAGCAAGAAGTTGCAACCTAAGATTCAGGTCTTAAGAGCTGGAAACACATTTTCACAAGTGAGAGATGTACATTTCAATTTTGTCTGAACACCAGCATTCCACAAGGGATGTCCAGATTGGTTGGAGAGCAATTTCATAACCCCAGTGATAGTAGATTTACAGTAAAAAGCTTTAATTCCTTTTCTGATTCAAGGTTTAAGGACAGAGGAGAAATTTTGGATGACTCAGAAAAATCCCATAATCTTACTGTTGGAGGCACAAATGCCTCCTTTTCATTTTGCTAAAAAAAGCACGTGATAACACCTTTTCACTAGTCAATGATTCCAACTTACAAGGGGGACTATGCCAATCACAGCAGGATATTTTCCACCTGAAATAGTGCTGTTGACCTATTCACTGCACTCACAGGTATCGTGGATGGCATCGAAGGCAGTGCACAGGTCTAATTGGCAAGTGGTTTACACTGTGACTGGCAAGGGGTGAGGAGGGAGCACATAAAGAAGAAAGATGAGGAAGAACAGAGCAAGGACAGGAGAAGGTAGGCTAGGTCAAGAGCAACTCGATGATAAAAAGAGCTTCGATCAGATTTAGAAGGCAATAGGGAGACAGTGAAGAAGAGGGATTTAGGAATATCTTAATGAGATCTCAATACTGGGAGCAGTGGATTACTTTTGCATTACACTCCTTTAAAAACTGGCTAATGTGAGTGTCATTTAGAGGCTGAAGACAGCAAGGTCGCAATAGGAATGGATGCGGAGAAGGATGGACTTGACAAAGATTTTATGGGGAGAATGAAGAGGAAAGAAGAGATTTCTGAGACATTTTGGAGATTAAACCAGAGGGATTTACTGATAATATCTATTGGCATACAGGGACAGGAGTTAAACAAGTGGAGATGAGCAAGTGAACACATGAAAAGAAGACACTTTCAAATTTGTGCTGTCAAAAATTTAAAAAAAATGCTGAGAAAAAAAATATTGAGGTGTCACAAAACTGAAGTATTGATGGGTGCCTGTCTTTTGAGGCAGGGAGGAGGGACATACACAAATGTGCCTATTCCTGAAAGAGTGGAGAATATGTCTAAGCTAAATAAAATAGGTACAAGAATGTGGAATGTCAGTACTGCAGAATCCATCATTAAGAAACATTAAAAATAAATGGCTTGTGGAAATATTTCAAAAGTCAATCTTTCCATTCTTATCCATGGAGAGCAAAGCCCCAGTTCTATACTTAACTGTGTTGCTCATTTTATAAATGGGCTCATTTATCTTTGCAAGACTGAGTTAGGAAGGCATAAGTAAATGAATATACACAGGTTAACATGCTTGACTTCAAACCACACATTTCTGATTACTGATCACTGTGATTACAAGATCTTACATGTGACTGTAGAATTCTCAAGTTGTTTTTCTTGCTGGTGAACTGATAGGAAGACATCAGCCTGCTTTTATAAATTATTGGGTATTTTCCAAGCTTTGTATCATGAAAAAATTCTATTTCTTCATAGTGGTTTTAAAGGTAATTGGGATGCTGATTGTGCAGACAATGCTGTGAAAATAACATGCACAGCTGATGGCTTTCTAGAGCTCAATCTTACATAGCTTTCAAAAGATAAATATAGATAAATACAGAGCACTGCTTTCATTCCAGAAACTGCCTATAGTGCCAACAAAGGAGCAAAACCTGAACAGAGCTAGTATTAGGTGTGTTTTTTTTTAAATAAGCAGAATCATGATCTACTGTATTAAAGAGATTGTTTGCTGTGATCAAATCTGGACTACTACTGAATATATAAGAAATATTCTCACCAAATTTGCCATTTGCCATAGGTTGCAGACCCCACTTTCAGACCACAACAGATCATTCTCAAAGGAGATGGTGAGAGGATGTATCAGATTGAGAGATCCTGAATGCCCTGGGTAGGGTTTGTAAATCTTCAGCCTCCTTGGTGTTGAGTTCTGTGTATTTTCAGCACACTCAAATGCCAGTATCTAACCCATCACAGTGTGCTCCAGTATAATCCACACTGTGTGTGCAGAGCAGCCAAAGGCATGTGCATGCAACACACATACTTGTCTCTATCACATAAGTACAGGAATGTATCAGTTACTTAATTGGGATAATAGATTTTTAATGCCGATAATAAAATTATACTAATTATGGTCCTGATCTTTCCTTCCAGTCTTTGCTTTTTTTTTTTTTGACAAATGACTGTTGAGTCACCAAGTTTCCTGTCAAAAAGAAAATATGATGTAAAACAGACAGAGGTTGCACAAATGCATTGGATAAAGCTTTTTCTCCCATGCTTGCTGTGGTTTTATATGTAAAATTTATTTACTGGCTTCAAGTCAGGTCCTATCACCTCAAAAATTTAGATGGTCTTCATAATACTTCAGAAATGTTTCATTTATCTTTGTCACTAGGACAATTATAGGGTTTTTTCTTCTTGTCACTGAAATCTGGATACAATTGAAAATGTACGTAAATGTCAGATCAAAATAATGAATTTACATTATTGGTTAAAATTATTTTCAAATAAAAAAAATCCATGGAAAGTATTTTTCAAAGACAGGCCACTCAATCATAGGGCAGCCTATCTCAGAGGGCTCTAGCTCAAAAGTAGTGTCAGCATCTGTTTTATAACTGTCTCACCTCACCTTCCTGTCTGAGTGCTTTACAAATCCTTATCATTTTATGTGCAAACATCATATTCCATCTGAGCATACAGGGCGGAATAGATCTCTTGGGATGATGTAACTCTAGGCAATTCTGAAGCAATAAACACACAAACTCACATAAACATATGCATGCACACATCCTCCTAAATCTGCGTAGCTATGTCCATCTGAAGGAAATGGCACATTTCAGTGCTCAGAGCCAGTTCCTTTCTTCTCTTTGTTTTACCTCGGATGAAGTCATGAAATAAGGGAATTTAAAGTGAATGCAATGTTTCTGAAAGCCAGATTAACTGCCCTGAAATTGGGCTCTGTTTCTGCATCTGCTATAATACAGCAGAGATGTACAGATTGAGTATAAAGTTCCCCACAGCTAAAAGGGATAAAGTAATTCAGTTTCCATGTCTGTTTGTGTTCTCCTGGTCATGCTACAGTGAAATTGTAACAATAGTCACATCTCTGCAGGAGAAATAGAGTGAACTCCATGAATAATTACACCAGTGAAATGGCAGGCTACCAGTTTCTTTTAACACACCAATTTTATACCAGAGCATCAGAAGCGAAGGGCTCTTACAGTGCAGGGCTAACATCTGAACCACCAGACAACCAGACTGAGTCCTACAGGCCCACGACTACATCTTTGTGTTTTTCACATGGGAGAAGAGTTCTGACACTTCTTGTTTGCCTACCACAGAGTCCTAGACTGGCAGCCCCTGTCCTGACCTGTCCAGGGTTCACCCTGTCAATGCTGCAGTGAATCTCCCAGCAAAGCAATGTCCCACAAAACCTATCTTGAATTTTTTGTCCTCAGGTAACACTCTGAAAACTGGTTGAATTATGACATAGGTTTGGGGTCTTATCAATTAACTTCAATGTCTATTGAAGGATGACTTGATCCCAAGCAAGGACATTGGGATTTGGTCCTGCATTCCCAGGAACCTTGATGTGCCATGGGGTTGTATCTTGCAGAAATGCAGGTCAAAGGGAGCAGAGGAGGAGGTGTGACCATCTAGATGTGGCCACAAGGATGGAGAGAACTGTGGTCAGAATGATGTATACACAATACTGGAAAAGAAGATGCTGTTTGCCATCCTCTCAGTCTCTCACAACTACAGATGTCCTGGATAACAGTTCATAAAAGTTCTGGCGCTCTGCTGCTGCCGTGTTCCGCCTCACTTCTCACAGTCCTGCCAAGGCCAGAGCCCTCTTCCCCCTGCCCTCTTTCCTTCCTCACCACCTCATCTCTTCATCCTTTCTCCCAGTGACTCCTCAAGAATTTGTTCATTTCCTATCTGAGAACTCTTGCAGAAGGAGAAATACTTGAGGACCATGACAGGAAACAAAATAATACTCAGAAGAGGAAAATAATGAATGATCATTTAGGACCAAGAGTGGAAAGTTCATTGTATGAACTGCCAAGAGTGCTTTAAGTCAAACCCAAACACCTGCATTACAAACAACAATCATGTAATCACTGACTTCTTGCATTATCCCTTCCCAGGCAGAAAGTACTCTGTGGTGCATGGGCCAATAAGACAATTATTCTGTAATATTACTTCTCTGTGATAACATCTCCTTCTTTGAAGGTTTCAGGAACATGAGAATTTTCTGGGAAGTTGTAATGTTTAGAGAGAAGCTGGCTGTAGCACACAGAGTGTAAGTGAAGCTTCTCCATCCAATGAAAGCCAGGATAATGCTTTGAGAGAGAGCATGGACAGGAGGGACAGGTCCTCGGGCAACCCTGCTATTATCCAATTGCTTTTCTATCACACCAGTCACTTGGTAAAGCATGTTCTTCATGTGGACTGACTCCAAAAAGGGCTTTCTCTGGAGCCCAGTACTACAAAGCAGAGAGTTTGTAGCAGCTATGGAAAAGTTCAGACTTTTTTGTTTGTGCCAGTGACTTAGTGCCATGTTCTCCCTCACTCATGCTACAGGGTCATGTTTCTCTGGTGTTGGGGCACTGATGGCTGAATGGTGGCAAGTTCTGTTGGAGCAGTTTAAAATGAAATCTGAATACGCTGAAATGGTTAGCATTTGTATATAAGCCTATAAACTCATTGCTAAAACTTTCTGTCTGTTCTCTCATGCTAGACATTGGATTGTGGCCCCCCACAGAGTTGCATATTTTGTGTGGTGCTGGTGCTCTTGATGCTCTCTTGACTTTGAAAGTAAACTTGCAAGTTTAACTTGCGTCCTTCAGACCCCTTCTCAAATGTACCTGCCATTTCACCTGGAATTGTTTGACTCTTCTTTCAGAGTTGCCTTTTAGCTTAAACTGATGTAAGTTTATCCCCAAATAAGAGAAATTAATTATAAATAAATAAATCTAGTGATTATTTTTTCCCAGCTTGGACTCCTTCTTACAGGTCTAGACGTCACTATTTCTATGTTACATTAGCCCTGCTCATGGCTGGAGTAGGACTGAAGAGATATTTCTGCTCCGGAATTTCCCTCCCCCTGGCTTACAGCACTTTTCCTTCCTCTCTGCTGCTGGATAGTGCATCCATCCTAACCCAGAGGTTAGAGTTAATTCACACCCCATCAATACGCACAAGTAGTTTAAATTATTTCCAACAGTGTTCATTATCTTGTACCTGTCTGCGGTGAACTTCATCTGGTATCTTGTTAGTCAGTCACTCAGGTTTTATTAGCTCCTCCTGAAATTCCTTACTTTGCTCCTTGGTTTATATTAACTTAAATAATTGTGTATTGTCAGCAAATTTCAGCACCTTGTTATTCATTCCATTTCCCATATCATTAAATATGAGTGGTGAGCAAATAGTGGAGGAAATTATTCATGAATATTCATTTGAAGTTAAAAGCAAATTCCATTTTCACAGCATTCGTGACTAGCCCTTGTTCACTTTCTGCAAACAACTGAGTGCTAAAGATTTACTAGTGTAAATGCATGTAGAAGATTCACATTTTATTCCCATATACAAATAATACCTCCAAAAATTTCCACCTGCATGTTTCTAGAGAAAACTCACATTTCAGGAGTAGAGGAGATATCTCTAGAAAGGGGACAGAATCCCAGAAGCTAAGAGGATATTTGAAAGACTTATTCCTTTCTCACGCAGAGACGATGTGACACAAGACAAGTGAGGAGAGAACTGCATTTCTGACACATCCCATTCAACATCTGCACCGGCACTCACCCAACGGCACCGCCAAGCAAAGACCTGCAGCCTTCTATTGCCATCTGCATGGGCCCCTGACCATATTTCCAGCTAGTTTGGCTTATGGATTGGCTATTCCATGCATCCTGGCATTCTGGCCCAGGCCTGTCTGGTAGGGCATTGTGGACTCTGTGCCAGCGCTGGTCCTGCCTGGCCACGGTCAGCTGAGCCATTTGGAGGCTGTTGGCCATGGGCCCTGCTCTGCTCTGCAGCTGCACACCCCAACAAAGCTTTGAGCAGGTCACTGCACCTCGTGGGACCCTGGCCATCTCCACCAGGTGACCATTTCAAGAAGCAAGAGCCTCCCTCACCCGTATAGCAGAGGTCGCACTGCTTACACCAAGCACAGCTCCTTTTTAAACATTACCCTGTGCATTTTTGAACAACATAATGAGATGTGTCATAAATGAAGACCATAAAAGAATGAGCTATTTTTATAATAGCAGTTAAGAACCCATCCAGTCTATTAGAAATTCTGTCATGAGTTGCACAGCAGCGCTAACCTAGATCAAGGTTATCTTTGGAATCCATGTAGATGCTGAAAAGAGAGAAAGAGAACCAAGGCTTGTGAATGAGGCAGGCAATCTGTGATACTGTGACACAATGCATGAGAAACATCGCTGTAGCCAAGTGATTAAATTGATTTGTCTTCCAAATGCCAAGAAGAGAATGGAGGTAGCGGGTGAGCAGCTTAATTTGATTGCCCCCATACTTTATTCCTTATTTATTTTAAATGGTATCTATACTCTATTAAGTGCGCATATAAGGAAAAGAACTCCAGTAAATTCAAATCTATGCTCCACATTTAGCTCCATGTGAACACAATGTCACACACACACAAACAAACACACACTTGTAGTGGACAATTTGGCCTTTTGGGTGATTAGCCTAAATTGTTTTAAGATCTGCTCCATGCATTAGTATAACGACAAAAACAGGATGGAATGGTTTGCAGTACCTAAAAAGCAGCAAGAAATGTGTGCTTGCCTCAGTCAAATGTAGTTCTCTATGTGAACACCCAGGTGTGGCAGGCATTTCCTGAATAAACTCCTGCCTGCAAGCTAAATTTGGTGGAAATTTTGCTCATGCATAGCTATAGTACTTGTTCTTTAAAAGAACTGGAATACAATAAGTCTGTTCATGAACTGCTTTCACTAGTACACTGAAGTCTTCGCTTACTAAATCAGATGTTTTCAGATTAAATATTTAAAATATTTTCAAAACACACTGCTGCTGTATGTATGTGGCCCAGTCAGTGCTGATTATACCATATGATACAGCTTTTTTCATAAGACTGCAGGAAAGGAGACGTGCAGATAGTCATATGCAACTTCCTTCGCAGAAATGCCTGTATTTAAAGTGGAAAAAGAAAGGAAATTAAAATGGGATTCCATTGTTTAGATGAGAAAGTGCAAAGGTTCATGACTAAATTAATGTAATTCTGACTCTGACCTTTAGACAAAGCATTTAAGAGCTTTCCAATAATGACATCATATTTACTTTATGCCTATGCCTTAGTTTGCAGTTTAATTACATAAAGAGTAAACCAACTATAGATTTGTAGCATTATATAATAGATATGTTTTAACCCTCACACTCATCACAGTTGCTTTAATTAATTCAAGTGATGATATGCTGGACTTCAGCTCATCGAGCCCTTCCCTACAGCCTTACAGCCATGATCCTAGAAACAACTGGGTGCACAAAAGGCTGCTTGTGAGAAATTCCAGTGTGTTTCAAGGAACTATAGGGATGAAGAAGATAAACATATACATTCGCTGTTCTATATTTCACATTGTTTGTCAATCTTCATTTTTAAAATTCTCCCCTAGGTATCTTGAATTATCTTTTTTTTTTTCCAATATTTTTAAAGCCTCCGTATCAAGAAGAGGGTTTCCTTGGAGATTTTGAGATTTTGAGTTCACTGAAGTCAAGGGAACTGTGCTGCTTTGTGCAAGCTGGGGATTTAGTCTGATAGTCTCATCTTAGTGAATACAGAGCAGATTGAATTTACCCAAACTTATGAAAGCCACATGAATAAGTTTGTTTGAACAATACTGTTGTATCCCCTCTGTATTTACAGTGCAATTTAGGAGGCTGAAATTAATTTTTCCTCCCTGATTATGTTTTCTACAGACACGGGAAAGGTTGATGAGTACAATACAGTTTTAAATGATGTGCCTTGTTCATGCTTTTTTCTTTATGTTCCATTACTGTAGGATTTGAGTGGAACCATATGATTATAGTCTTAGGCTGTCATGCAAATGGACTAATTTTGTTCCATTTCCCATTCCCCTCACCGTCCTTGTCAATGCAACGGATAAATCTTACTCTGTGTTCTGTTCCTCATAGACTTGCAGGGCTGTCATCAGAGTGGATTAATCTACTGCCTGTGTTATCACAAAATTCTCTGTCCTAACAATGACTTATCACTGAATTTGAAGCTTGATATGCTTTATACTCAATCTGTGGACTTAGTCTTGCAACAAAAATTGTAATGAGAGCTAAAAATGGTACAAAAATAATCCATTCTTATCACAGTCTTTGAATTGTAATTTCATGGATTTCCTTGAATACAGTATTTTACTGAACAATACCTAAAGAGAACACGATAGAATAACATACTTGAAATTTCAATTTTAAATGTCACCTAAATTAAGCTTCCATATTGTTTAATTAAGTGACCATTGCTGTGTTAGAGGTTATTGTAAGCACAATCTCTGCGCAAGCAGTTCCTTCAATAAAAGTCAGGGTGTGGACAAACTGTTACTCAACAGCATATAAAAACACCACTAAAAACAATTATAATGGTGGGACTTAAACATAAAATAATACAAATTTTAGAGTTACTTGTTGCACATATAATGCTTTAACTCCCCCCTTCATGCTTGGCTATTGCATGGTTTTTAAACTGACATGTGGTTGTTATACATGCTGCAATTTATTCTTTTCTCAGGGTTTTCACACTGGTCTACATTACAAGAAAAAATGTTTTAAGCATTTATTTAAAATATGTATTTATCTGCATGCTCAAGATACTAGATGAAATAGCAATTTATTATTTTTTCCCTCTGATGCAAGGTATAAAAGGCCAGAAGAAACTGACTTAAGCTACTCTACATAAAAATAATGCCTTCTAAACTTTAAGCTATCTTGATTTTTTTTAGCATATTAGGTTTTTCTACACAGGAATTTTAGAATGAGGCAAAGAAGTCGGTGCTAGATTATGATAAATGGAAGAAGGGGCTTCCACTCCACTAACTAGAGCTGATTTACAGAAATTCCTACGTTAACCATTTCATTTACAGATTCTGGTTTTTTGACTTCATACTTGGCAATTTTGGCAAGGAACCCAGTGCAAACTTTTGCGTGTCAGCTTTGTGATTTTTCTCACCGTGCTTTATGAGATGCCTCCTACAACTGGCAGTAGGCCTGAGACTGGCTGTGTTAAACTGCCATGATGCTTTTCCCATAACTCAGCTGTGTTTTGCCAGCTCCATTTCTAAACTGCCATGAGAGCAGCCTGGAAGACACACTGCTCACTTACAGCAGTCTTTAATACAAACTGGATAATGTCTTGTATTGGCATTCACGCAGTCAGATGGATTTGCCCATGTAGCTTGGGAGGAGCAACATTACGATTTCAGAAGAAAGAAATCTGGAGGATGAAGTAAAAGGCAGTGTGTGGTTTGTTGTGTTTTTGGTAGTTTTGGTTTCGGGTTTTATGTTTTGTTCTGTTTTGTTTTGTTTTTTCTTTGGAGGCCTCTCTCTGCAAATGCATTCAGAAAGTGCAACATTGCTGCTTTCTTTGGCAAGCCGTCAATGTCTGGTAGGATGAATTCCTGCTAGGAAAAGCACTGCTGAAGAGCTTTATGCCAGAGAAGGCGATGATCCCACTAAGCTGTTTGGTGCTCATTTGAAGGAACAGAATATGCACATGAAAACCTTTTTCTCCCTCTAATTTAATACCCCTCTTGCCTAAAATGCTGAAGAAGCAAAAGCTTGAAAGGCAGCAGCAAGTGGGGAACGTACTGGGTTTTATGGATGTCCCCTACAGACATTAAGGACATTTGACTAGGCCTGTAACATACTGTGCTGCCCCTGGGTGAGAAATGACTGCCTCAGAAATGGAAGATGACCTGGACAATTCACAAGATAAAACCTGTCTTGAAATGAGCATGCTAAACCAGACTGTTTTGCCATGAGCTGTCCTTTATGACACCCACTCCCATACATCTCACTTTGCACCCACAGTATAAAGAAAGTGTTAAAATTATTAAAATTTCTTAAGAAGTGCTCCTACTTCAAACACTGTCCCATCAATACAGTGTTTCAGATCCAGTGCTCTCTGTCTGCACTATAGCACTGATGCATGGCTCAGTCTTGGGAGTGAAATTCCAGCCCTGACTTACACAAATTTCACAACACATACACAGAAATGATGTGCATGAAGAGCTCTCATTGTCTGCAAAGTCATATAGTTTATGAGCACTGTCAAAAGTTTCCTCCTGGTCAGACCTCAGCATTTATGTAGAAAGGTTGTTTTTCGCTCATTATGGTATCATGGGAATTTTTCACCTTTTCTTTGGTTCCTTTTTGGCTTCAAAAATTTTTGAAAAAGTTTCCAGCATTTGGTAAGCACACTGAAAGTGTGCAGTGGTAGAACATCTTGCCAAAGGGCTCTCTGTTTTCCAAGAAAACAGGAAGGTATTGGGAGCACTGGCTGAGGCTTGGTCCTCTCTTTTCTTCAGTCACTACCACAGAACATTTTTCCTTTGACTTGGCACAGGGAGTAGGAGCAGGAATTACCATCTCAGTTTTATTTATTCCAACAACATCTTGTAGACATTTGCTTTTGTGACACTCTTCCAGATGGGACTGAGCATGCAGCTATTTGAGTCCCAGAGCTCTACAGATGTCCAGATGGAAGACTAGAGTGCACAGCAATCAGTGAGTAATTGGGTAAGTGATAGACCTGCTGCAAAGCAGCATTACCTCAGCCTTAAGGAGGATTAATTACAAAAGACCTATGATGCCAATTAATTCTCTTTAAAAAGTTGTGTGTGGATTCAAGGCACTTTAAGTCAAAGAAGCTGTAGTTAATTTAACATAAATATGCCTACATAAATAAGCAAGTGTTGAAAGATATTAAGCACTTTATATAGCACACTAGCAAAAGTATCTGAATTTTTTTTTTTTTGGAAACGTGTTCTGGAGACAGTAATAAACTGATCCCCCTGTCACCAGAGGTGGTCTTCCTAAAGCACAGTGTAACCTCTAGTTTTGTCTCACACACAGCACCCAGTGCTGAATACTGAACATGATGTTTCATCCCAAAATGCTGATAAAATACAGCTGATTTCTCAGCTTAGGCTGACAAGATTTGTTCATGCTTAAAAAAAATAATGCCTCAAGTGACAAGCCCTCAAGATTTCAAAGGAACCCTAAGAGAGTTTTGTTCAATCAGAAGGTAACAGAGATGCTCTTCCTGACACATCGCTGCAGTCTCAATGGAATAAGACAGACACCAAGGAGGGGGAAATACTACTGATCAGGTTAACATGAAAACTTTTTTGCAAGCACTAATTGGAATGCAAATCTTTGTACCATAAAAAACCCGAGCTATGAATAGAACATTGGAGTTTAATTGATTAAATCTGTCAGTTTCTAAAAAAGCCAGAGATACACACTCTGATATACTTGACTCCCAACAGTTTTATTAATAGCTATGTGGCGCTTCAGCTTCCTTAGAGAGGCAGGTATAAAACACTGTATATTTTTACACTTAAGCAGCTTTCCTGTTAAAGGCCCACAGCAGTGTGGCTCACAAGGTGAGCAGGAGCGTGCCTGTCCGTGGGCGCTGGCTCTGCTGGCACAGCTGAACGGCCGAGGCTGCAGAGCTGTACAGCAGCAGGGGTGAGGCTGACACTCACCGAAGACCAGGGACATGTAGAGGTTTGCCATTGTTCCATGAAAGAAATGACGGTAAGTTGTAACAAACACAGGCGGTAAAATAGCAGGAAATCAAAGAGAAAGAATAAGAGAAAAAAATGAAGTCCAGCTAATTGCTGTTTTAATTTCATCGCCATTTTTCCAAATTTCTGCTCTAAGAAGGGAACGATTAATTATAAATTAATTAATTACATAAGCTGTAATTTATGAATACTGCACTGAGAGATGTGCTCCCCTTTAGATAAGTATGACAGAGTGTATGTGTGTGAAGAGGGTGTCGGCCCCTCTGCTTATCAGTATGCTCAAGCTTAATGCTTAACGTGACAACTTCCCCCACAGCTGCTTTCTCATTAAAACTCAAGTAGGTTAGTTTCAAAATTATATATCCAGTATGTCACTCTACAGATGTTCACTGTCACCCTATGAATCCCGTGCCTTATTTCCTCAAAGTGAATTATATTTTTCTCAAATCCTGGGTCAGCATTTATCTGAACATATATGGAAACTTTTCAAAATTACTGTAATTAATTGAGAGTCCGTAAATTTCTTACCTGTCCAACGGCAAGGATAAAACCCTACAATGAAATTCCATTGAAAATTACGGTATACGTTAAAGCCAAACTAGAATGGTTTTGTTAATCTTCCATCCTGCCCCCAAACTTTAAAAAATATAAAAGACTTCATGATCCTATGATCCAAAATAACAGTATTCATGTATACATCATGAAACATGGTATCATGCTTTTTCATCAGTAAGACTGCTATACTGCTTGTGTTTTATTGCTGCAATAGTATTTAATAGATAGTTCTTGCACTTTGCATTGCATACCTGGTCTCACATTGTGGCACAAATATTTAGTCTTTAAAGCAAAGAATATGAAAAGAAGAAATAAAAAAATTAATTCAATAGACTTATATTTCTACTCTGCGTAGAACCACATGAACATTTTCTGATTTTCAGCAATTCCAAAAAGTCTGAAACAGTTCCAAACCACCTGAGTCAGAATAAGAAAGTACGAACTACCTGAAAACATAAGATAGCAGTTTAAAAATTAAAATGGTAAACAAAAAAGACCTTCAAGTAGAAAGACCCTTTCAATTTGGAATACTGGGATATCAAGATATTGAATCAGAGCAAAGCACTTTAACTTCTATTTCAGTTTTTATTTAAATTTCCATCAATCTCTTCTTGACCCAAACAATTCAGAAAAATTGAAATGGAGCCAAGGAAAAATTCATTGCCACCCAATCAGTGTTTTCCAATAAAACTTGACCTACCCCTACTTTCTCCTGGTACTTGGCAAGAAGATTAATTTATTTATGAATTTTTCAACTTTACTTTTTGTGTGTTTCTATAGAAAAAAGCAAACACAACTGGGGGAAGTGTTTCCAGCATAAATATATTTGACAGCTCATGGAGAGATAACTTGCTGCTATTAATCCTGCTGGCTAATAACAGCATAAATTTACCTTGCACAGAGCCCTCCTTCTAAGGTATGAACACTGAAGTTTGGACACATTAAGTAAAAAGGGAGTGACCTTTCACAGTGCAGGCGCGTTGAGGCTGGGTGGGTGTGGGCAGCATCCCAGGGAGCAAAGCCCAAAGCCCTGGTGGGGCTGGGGCACCCGGGGGTGGGGGATGTGGGCAAGGCTCCAGCCAACCTTTCATGGCCAGAGCAACTGCGGCGAGTGAAATTTGGAACGGCCACACCCCAAGAGCCCATCACCGGCCTCACCCAAACAAACCCTGAGGGGTCAGGGAACAGGAGTCCCCTGGGGAGGCGGAGGAGAGCAGTGGCTGTCACCTGTCCTTGCAGGGCAGTGCCTGCTCCTGCACAAGACATGTAAACCTCCCCTCCCACGCAGAGGAGCTGGGCCTGACACCTGCAGAGTGTGGCTGGCTTCAAAATGTCACAGCAGCCAGTTTCAGGGCTCAGGGCGTTTCAGTGGAGGAGCAGGGCTCACAAATAATGCCCTTTAATTAGCACTGTACAATGTTTCCTATACAGGCTGACATAACTGTCTGTATTTCAAGTGGTAGGTTTATACAGCAGTGGTTGGAAATGAGCGGATTTACTGCGAATATGACCATAAATAAACTTTTCTGAACCACCATTGGTAACACAAACAAATGATTATGTCTGTTGTCTGAAATGCAGCAAAAAGCAAAATTGTGGCAGGTGTGACACCTGATAGCTAAATTGAAATTTATAGAATGCATATGGCAGAACTTCATTTTTCTTTTGCATTTAGTGATCAAAAACTAGATGACAGACAGTGTAAAATGAAAACAGATGAAATGAATTTCCGAATGGATCCTGCCAAGTTTCATTTTCTCCACAAGTTCTTGGAAAGCCCAGAACCTATTCCCATGTGCACAGCCAGAATTTGCAGATTCTGCTCTTTACCTCTTCATCCTGCCATCTGACAGTTTGCCAAGTCCTGTGTGCTGCAGAATGATTGTGAAGAGAGGTCTGTTTATTATGGTACCAAGATCATTCTGTCAGACTTGATAGCCTAATTTTTATATGGAGTATAAATAAAATATAATAATATATATATATGTACACATGCACACATTAATTATAAAAGTTTCCAAAGTCACAGTCATTATAATGCTTCCTCTGATGAAAGTAGAAAGACTGGATAATAAACGAAGTGTAATAGAAATTTGATATGAGTTTTTAAATGTGGGCTGAGGTAAAAGGTGAACATAAGCAACAGATCCTTTTACTCGTCTGATATGAAACAAGATTCTCTGCAGAATAAGTTTGAGACAGGCATGGAGAATTTATTTTTAATCAGCTTTAAAATGCAGTCTATAATAAGCATGCCCCTAGGCAGCTGTACTGTGCATGCCATCATAAAAAGAAGGAAAAAAACACAAAAAAACCCAACTTACAATGAGGCTTAAGAAAAATGGTCAACTGGGTGCTAGATTTTTTAATCTATGGTTGTCTTTGCCCCTGCTGAGGATTCCTATATCAGCTTTTCATCAGGAGAATTTGGCAAAGCCACTCAGCAGGTGCTGTATGTTGGGAGCCACAGAAATCAATATAGGGAATATGAAGGCAATTTTTAAAAGCTAATGTGTGAAACATTAAAAATCCATGCAGTATAAACCATGTATAATCTTAGCAACTCCCCAGCTCAAATGGATCAAACAGCAGAAATTGTGGTATATTGCACACTAAAGTGAAGTAACCTTTAAGGCTGAAGATTGATTCTTTTGGGAAAGTATTTACAATATGGTATATTAAGCACTTTGGATAGAAATAACATGCCTTCTCATAACAGGGATATACACTCGTGAAAGAAAACAACTGGACAGTGATCTCATGAGCTAAAGGAAAGGGTTCAGGATTACAGAGGAAAAGCTCAAAATTTATGCCTTTTCATTAGAAAATTATTGGATAACTTTAATTTCAAAACATAACATCGTTCAATTACAGCTTTTAATTAGGACATATTAGTTGCAAATTTATGTAGTGTTTTCTTGGAGACAACATATGTCATATAGCACTGAAATTATTTTGGATAAAGCTTTATAAACCTCTTAAGCATCTAATGAGGTCCAGTGCTAGGAAAAAAAATGCCTTTGGCAGAGTTTCCACTCATCAAAGATATCCCACTAAAATCGAAGTGATTGTTCTTGGGAAAAAATTGTGCAAAACACCAAAACATGCTACAGTCTACCCCAAAGAGATGAGACATGAGGAGTATTTCTGTCTTGGCTGGGTAGCTGGAAACACGAAGAACAGAGAGATGAGGGGACATGCCAAGGTTATGTACAAAGTCTTTGTCAAGGCAGGATCTAAATATACATCTTGAGAGTCCTGGAGGGCACAATATTGTCTCATTTTGAATCGAAGTACTCTTTCTAATTCAGTGCAATCTTCCAAAACAATTATAGCCTACAGCATATGCACAATATCCTTGAAAAAAATTAACATGTGTTTTGTATAAAATTCCCAGCACAATTATCATCTGAGCACACTAGTATGAAATCAAGAATAAAGAGGTAGGTAAAAGGAAACAGCAATACACAGAAAACTCTGAAAAATGGTAAAAATGGAAAATCTGAAAACTGAAGCATGCATTCAGTCCTCAACCCTACCAAATTGTCCCTGTACTGGCTGATCAGATTAAAAGGGCAAAGGAATGAAAACGTGAACCTAATCAGAACTCGTGTCAGTTTCTGTGCAAATACATACTCAATGTCTCCAATGTTGTACTTTGCAACTTTGCCATAGGAATAATCCATGGCTCCTTTCTTAATCATTTCATTGAGACCTATGGAAGTCCCTTGTTAAAACTTTTGCTGTGATATAAAGTCACACTTTTATTTAACATTTTTGTACTGTGAATTTTGTATTTGAAGAATTTTAACTGGAACATTAAAAACCTTCTCCTTCAGAACAGAAATGTATTAAGTACAGAACAGATTTGCATAAGACTTAAGAGAGAGAGTGTGATTAAAAATGCCTCTACAACACCTAAAATATCTGCTAGCAGTCAAGAACTGAAGGAGGAAAATGAAATTCTTCAAAATATAATGAACACTTGTGCTGTAATATTAAAGAAAAAAGAGCAGAATTTTCAAAAATGTCCAGGGGGAAAAAACCCCAAAAGACTGAGTAAGATTTTTGAATATCAGAGAAGGAGAAACAATCACCAAGGACTTAGGCAAAACTACTGTGTAAACACTTCTCTTCATACTTATAATAGGAATTAATCAGAGGCAAAGATGTATTGGATGCAAAATCCAAGAAAACAAAGGGAAAATGTAAAACTGATCTTCAGTGAAGGGAATGTAAACATATACTTAAGTTAACCAAAAAATACTTTGGGATCTGAGGGGTTTTGTTACTTGTGGACAAGGAGCTAGCAGAGATGATAGCAGGGGGCATCTGACTGATTTTGCAGATCAGGCTCCACCACCCAAATGTTAAACAAAATGTAGTGCTCGAGTTTGAACAGAGAGGAAAGAATGAGTGACCGGGACATGTAAACTTTTAACCTGGCTTTTGTTCCAGGTGAAGAACTTGAAAGGATCACAGAGGAATTAATTTATGAGAACTGATGGAGTGGAAAGCATCTCAGCAGAGTCAGCTTGCGTTTGCTGAACTCAGGCTAACATCACCGATCGACTTTTTCCACATACTGAACTGGGTAAAAAGGATGAGGTAAAATTAATCTGGACTGCAGCAAGATGTTTTGATCTAGTTGCAATCAGAAGAGCCACTGAGATAATGGAGATGAATTGCTGGCTCAAGATGATGATATGGTGGATGGTGATTAGTTTTCAGATAGAGTATTATCAGGCTGAGTCATGGTTCAGCTCAGCCAGCACCGTACTACATAATCTCTAGTGATTTTAAGGCAGTGATTAATTCGGTCTTGACGAAATCTATTGTTGGAATTGGGAGCAGCAATAAATATTTTCTTAGAGTTACTGTTATATATATTAAAAGCATCTGAGGGGGACTCTGGGTATTGATGGAGCAGCAGTTATGAGCTCTTATGTCAGGGAATGGAAGAGATGGTGAGTCACAATTTATAAAACAATTTTTTAAGTGTTACTTTGAAAATGATTACAAATATAGTGATAGGGGAAAAGCAGTGATTAAAGGGGAAGAATACACATAAAATGGCCATTGAAAAGCCAGTTTTCTCCTGGGATGAATACAAGGGGACATAAGCTATGCTTATTGCATAGTAATGTGTATTCAGCTCGAGCTGAGTACAAAAGACCACCAAGCAGAAGCACTTGCAGTTTCTCACCACTTCCAGGAGTGTGACAGACTGTGTGTGGTACTGAGTGGAGAATTCAGGTCAGCAGTATTCCCAATTCAGAGAGAAGCTTCAAAGAAATTCTAAATGGCCTCAATTACATTTAGAATACCACAAAATATGCATTTTATGTCCAGTGGATTTTTTGTACATGACATCACAAAGTGAAAAGTGGTTCCTGAAATGGAAATTTAACATGAAATGCAGATTTCCCTAGTCAAGATGCCATTGAGCCTTCTTCTCCACAACAGTCTTACAAAGGCTCTACTTTGCCTGCCAGCAGCACCATTCCACATAGCCCTATTCTCTGTCCTCCATTTTAATGCCCAGGCTAGGATTTAGAGAAGAGCAAAGTACATTACTTTGGAGATTGAAATAATTAATTTGCACTTGGATAGGGGGAACATTCAACAGCTGTGACATTTTTACTTCTGCACTGAGCCTCAGCTGCTTCTCCCCAGGTAGGGAACAGCCTCTGGACTATTTCCCATGCTAGTCACCATTCTGGTGTTCAAGACACACAATTCATAAGAGAGCTGATCACGTTATGAATGCTCTGTACCAGCCCTACTTTCTTACAACTGGATTGGTTTGATGGGGGAAGAAAGATTTCAAACTCAGAAATACTGGCAGTAGCAAAGCTATGTTGATTTGCCTCAGTATGCTCATTCAGAAATCAGTCATTCCAGGACTGGAATAACAGTCTTTGTTCAATGTTTTCTTGATTTTTCCTTTACACATACAAAATTTTGTATTCCCACACCTCTAACAGGATGTGTTTTTACTTTTTCCTGATTCCTCTTCCTGGCAGGAAACTGAATCAGCCTCTCTGTATTTAGTGTAAAAAGAGATAAAAGAGTCAAGATGGTGACTTTGGACAATATTTTGCCATTATTTATTTCACAGAGTTTTCCTCTCAACAGTAGGTACTATTTCCAGAGTATTTTCCCCTGCTTTTTAAATGTCTATTTTCTGGGAAAATGAAGAAAAATAATAACTTTTTTTTGGAGTGTCAGCCATCCTGACAACAAAAGAGAAAGAAACCAAGTTGGCTTTATTTTAGCAAATTAACCATATGCCTTATATCAGTGGGAGATGTGCCCCATTGAGAGGAAACACTTGCCCCTGACTTTTTATGAAGATCTATGCCAGGTTATGAGCTTGGCTTCTGATCTGCACACAGAACATTTATCGATGCTTACAGGTTTGTTGGAATTATTTCTCTATGCTTATGCTGACAGAGACCAAAATGGATGGAAAAAAACAGTATTGTTTGAGCCTTACTTCCACAGAAGGGACCTATATCATAGCATACCATAATATAATTGCAAAAACATAATGTAAACACAAATTGCAAGATTATGGACCAAACACAGCAGTGTTCACATTTATTGATACAGTTTAAAGAGAAATATCTTCTCCTACCCATTGGAATAGACAGCACAAAGATTCTGACCCATTAACATTTGTGAACAGGTTCAACTTCTACTACTAATAGTAACCAAACCTTTCCACTGACCTCATCACATATTTAAAGTTGAGTATAAGACCTAAGAACTCACAGGGTCAGAAATATGAATCAGGGTTTACACGGAAAGAATTGAGGTCCAGAGGGATGCAGTTGCCAGGAAGTGACTATATATCAGAAGAAAAATTGAATTCAGACCTCTGAGAGCCAACTAAATCACAACAGCACATTTCCTCTATTTAATCATTAGATAAAGAGTGAGGTTGAAGAAAAACTTCAATTTGTTTGGAAATATTTTTGCCTCCATTTTGGGACCAGATTTCAAAAACAGTACCTTTATCAAATTCAGAAGGGTAAATGCCCGCAGAAAGTGCCAGTGGGAGACTGTGATTTCCCATTTGCTTGTTGCTGGTTTTTTTCTCCCCTAACAAGAATTCTTAAAATAATCTAAAATATCTGTTTATATCTGAAGAAGACAACAGTTTAAAATATGCATACCTGTTTCTAGTGATTTGAAAGCACAACGTAACTACGATTTTATTACCATATCTTTTGTTCTCTGGGTTTCTGTTTCAAGGGTTTGATCAAAATTAATGTGGTCTCTCTACCCAATGGCATTTATTTTGGTTATAAGATTAGAAATGTAAATTTGCAATAAAAGATGAAAATAGGAAGCTGTTTTTAATGAATATTTTACACATGACTAATTAACAGAATCCCCTACAGGAATTTGGAAGTAATAAGGAATTGACTGAAAATAAATTAAAAATTAATAAAGGGGTCTCCAAACAACTTTGTTTATGAGCGTTACCAGTTGCATTCTTAGTTATGAATATTTCAAGCTGCTTTACTATTCAGGATGTTTTATTCTTGGAGTGTTCATAATTTTCGAGGTGATTAGACAAAAAAAAGAAGAACAACACAAAACAAAATGTCTTGAAATGATGAAGCTTACCTGGGGAAAGCTTGCTAATGCACAAATAATGGCTTAATATCCATTGCTTTTGTCTAATAATACCTGTGGTATGATGTTCCTCTTAATCCTCATCTTCTAAATGGAGGGAACAGAAATGCTCACTAATTCATTGAGAAAAATGAGAAACTTTTCCCAGATATTGTCTCAAGGCAAGAGCTGCAGTGAGGCAGCTGTGCAGTCATTAATGACTGTTAGCTGAGCCTGCAGAGGGCTCTGCCCTGGGGTTGCAGCCTCGGAGCTGCCCCAGCAGCAGGATGGGGATGGGCTGCAGCACCCGAGCTGGGGTGTCAGGCGGTCGAGTGTGACCTGCACAGACTCTGCTGATGGCAGAAAGCATGAGCACCACCCAGCTGCTCTGCTCCCAGTTTCTCTGCTAAACCTATACACCAAAGCACGTTGCAAGATAATGATAAAAAAAATACACCTTTTTATGTTTGCAGCGCATCTTCATTTATATCAGTATGACAGAAATATTACCTGGGGAGGGTGGAGGGGAGGGAGAAACACACAAATGCCATGTGTTCTCATATGCCTAATGTAATGTTTTAGCTAGGTTAAAAGTCCTTGAAATAAAAGTGATTTAAATTCTCTGGCATTGCCTTTGATAAAAAAACTGATATAAAAAATTCCTCAGAGAACTTAAGCTAAACTATCCAACAGCTTTAGCTGAGGAAGGTCAGAACATAAACCTGAAGAATAGGAAAGGGAATAAATGACCATTTCTAAATAAATAAATAGATCCTCTTCACTGTTGAATGATCTGAGATGATCCAATAAATGTAGGTATCCTAATACCAAAGATAAATTACAGCAAAACTAGAATAAAACAATAAACATTGACTAAGAGGTTTTTTTTTGTTTTGTTTTGTCTTTTGTTAATTTAAAACACGTGAAACCATGGCAGGTTTTTTCAGATGGTCATTTTCTTCTCTCTGAACTTTAAGGACTGAAGCTTCTTCTTGGGTCATATGAACCAAGGAATGGAGTTCCAAATATATGACACAGTGGATTTTTTTTTTTTTAAGCAGTGGTGCTTCCTGCTGATACCAAATATTTACAGAGAAGATACTTGATATGTGTCTTCAGAAGTAGAGAACCAATACATTCAGTGCAATCAGTGAAGACTGTATGACGGTCTCTGAACGAGAGCTTGATGATCACTGCCCAGAATAAAATGAACAGCACAGTATTTTTGTAAGCTTGTCCCCTAAAATAAGAATATGATACTGTTGCTTTTGCTGCTAATAAAAAATAATACATTTGGTCACATATGGAAAGAGAAGCCACGGACATTAATGTAGGAAATTCTAACTCTTCACTTCAGTGGCACAGTTTCTCTGTCCAACAGAGCAAAAAGCTCTTTACTAGCTAAGTGTTTGGGCAAGTATCAGTCCCATTGTGCTTCAGTTTCCAGGCAAATATGCGTCACAGAGAGTGCATGTCACCAGTGTTTGATGGCTCTTTTCAAAGGCTGTATCAGACAAGACGTATGTGTCTTATTCTTCTCCTCCCTGCCCAGGGAGACAGAAGAACAGCAAGAGAATTCTGCTACCTCCCATGATAAAATTACCCACAGAAAAACAAGATTAAAAAGATATGACGACCTAATCCCATCTTTTAATTTACTAATTGTTTTTACACTGTTACTGCCATCTGAGAAGTTTAAGGTATCTTAAATCATGAACTAACATTTAAGGTGTGACCTCCTCCCTTGGAAAAAAATTTGTAGATCTCGGGAATGAAGAAAATGATGACTCCATCATCATCAAACGCAAAATCCCTTAAAGTCAGTCAGAACCCATTACACTTCAGGTCTGGCAGTTCTCATAATAAAATTTCAAGTTGCTGTTCCAATCCATGGAGGGACTAGAACTTGTCCATCATGTAGAGAAAGACCACATATTACTCTGACCAACAGCACAGACTAATTAATTTTATTTAAGTTTTCTAAAATAGAAGTATTTCCCTGTGTCTTGCAGCATGAAACCTAAAAAATTATGGTCATATTTGATCTTAGACAGACTCCAATGAAACCTAGAAAAGTTCCCAAGTCTCTGAATTCCTATCTGAACATGACAGTCTTCAGATATCCTGTGATAGTAATTTAAAATAACAATAGATACTCTTGAAAAGTCAAGGAATTCTCTCCAAGTGTAAAGTCACTTGTAAGCCTCTGATCTTTTTTTCCATTGCCCTTGTCTAACAATGAACCAACCAAATAAAGCTTCAAACAGTTTTCACCAATCTGTAAATGTGATGTGTTTCTTAAAAAAAAGTAACTGATTATGATGATTTAGTTATCAGTAAAAGCTTTAAAATAAAACTTAAAATATATCCACATTGTAAAAAGAAATTGTAGCTTCTGAGGTTTATTGATAAGGCCATTTATTAAGGACTTTGGAGCTGATTTGCTCATTTGAAGATAAGCTTCGAACAACATTTGTTGGATATTCATTCAATTCTCCACAGCCTTTGTTCATTCCTGTCTTCCTAATGGAAACACTTTTTTTTTTTTTCCTTTCTTCTTCTTCTTCTTTTTCTTTTAAGGTAGAAAATCACCCTGTGTGCTGCTGAGTGGCCTGCAAGGTCTACACTGAAACAATGGCTGACACTGCAACATCCACAGCTGCCAGCAAACACTGGCAAGGAGTCAAACCATTGGCGAGGAGTTTTTACTGGAAGGAACGAGGCCGTCCTTCCTGCTGGGAGTGCGGGGTGTGCGGGAGCCATGCGGCAGGAGCGCTCCGGAGCGCGGTGTCACCGTCCGCGGGAACCGGCGGTGGAGCCCGAGCGGCCGCAGGTGCGCAACCGACAGAACTGACAGAGCCAACAGAACTGCCAGAGCCAACAGAACCGACAGAATCGACAGAACCGACAGAGCTGACAGAACTGACAGAGCCAACAGAGCCAACAGAACCGACAGAACTGACAGAGCCAACAGAACCGACAGAATCGACAGAACCGACAGAGCTGACAGAACTGACAGAGCCAACAGAACCAACAGAACCGACAGAACCGACAGAGCCAACAGAACCGACAGAATCGACAGAACCGACAGAGCTGACAGAACTGACAGAGCCAACAGAGCCAACAGAACCGACAGAACTGACAGAGCCAACAGAACCGACAGAATCGACAGAACCGACAGAGCTGACAGAACTGACAGAGCCAACAGAACCAACAGAACCGACAGAACCGACAGAGCCAACAGAACCGACAGAGCTGACAGAACTGACAGAGCCGACAGAGCCAACAGAACTGACAGAATTGACAGAACCAACAGAACCGACAGAGCCAACAGAGCCAACAGAACCAACAGAACCGACAGAACCAACAGAGCCAACAGAACCGACAGAACCGACAGAGCCAACAGAGCCAACAGAGCCAACAGAACCAACAGAGCCAACAGAACCAACAGAACCAACAGAGCCAACAGAACCGACAGAACTAACAGAACCAACAGCTGGGCAACAGTCGCACTCACAGATGCTTCAGTGTTGTTAGAAATTATGGCTTGTGGTGAAATTCATGGATGTTTTACAAATAACAAACTTGTGGCTACTCCAGCTGTGAACAGTCAAGTTGCAAATAGTAGCTTGAGGTTCCAGGCCAATTCTCCCCAGAGCTACAACGCAGTGTGGTGGATTGCTGTGTGACTGCAATGTTTTTGCCTGCAAGAGTGGTGGAAGGAAGGAGGAGCAGCCTCTCCTTCCCTCGCTGTAGCAGTATAGACCGTGCACAAAATTCAGCATCAAATTCGGCTGCGTCTTTACACAACCAGCTGCCAGACTGTAAATATTTTGAATGTCAAATCTTTCAAACTGCTCTAACAAAGAAGAAAACCCTGCCTTTAGAAAAATAGAAAGATCAAATACACACCCAGACACTTTGCAAGAGTTTTTCTTCAAAACAAGCCCTCAAACCCAAAAGAGCAATTTGTATATATTTCCTAAGGTTTTGCTGTACTAATTCTTTAGAAAACTCTGGCAAATCTTCCTCACAAGACACACGTAACAGGCAAGTAGACAATAAACCAGACTTCTCAGGTCATACTGTTTAGTTGAAGGAAACTGGAATTGAACAGAAGTGAAAAATGAATGAAAATTTTGAAGTCTCTCATGTATAATTTCTTCAGGTTCTCATCTTACAATGAGTATTTAGAGCAGCTATTACAGGGTCTACCTCTATAATTCATATTTATAATAAAGCAGCAAGCAGGTGAGCAGTAGACGTAGCAGTAATTTGCACTAGCTATTGTGGAAATACTGGCAAATGATGGCTCTAGTGGACTCTAATGATTAAAAAAATAAATTATTCAATGCTGGAAAATGACATGCAAAAGAGTCTTGTGAGGGCATACTAATTGTGTATACACTGAGTCATGCTCTGCGGGAAAAACAAAATTCCTTTTCTTAAAAAATAAAAATAAAATAAAAAAGACTGATAATGATTTGAAAGCAGAAGTCTGTCCACGTAAAAAGAGCTAAAACCTATAAAAAACAGATTGAAAAATGTGTTTAATTGACGTTTCTAGCATCTGTTTTATTTTCATTTTCAATGAGGAGCCAAATCCAAAGAAAAGAAGAGTTTTGGCTGTGAGTCGAGTGAAATTTTCCCAGATTTCGTTGATTTTTATTAAGTGCAGTTTCAATGCCTTTTATTTATCTATTTATCTATTTTTTATGGCTCAGTCTTTTACAGCACATCTTGCATAAATGAGTGAGTTTAGATAAGGAATAAAGTAATATACATTGACGTTTCCAGTAAAAGCTATAGAAATATTATGAAACTCTGACATGCTTTCCTGTCCTCCCCACTTCTCTGTTCTCCAAACAACAGTAATTTCTGGCTGTTATTTGGACTCATTGTCTCTCCAATGCATGAAGAATTTTGAGTTCTGGCAAAAGCAATGATCAGATATAATTTAGTCTTTTATTTTGGTCTCCCAGCAGAACTCTTCCTATAACAAATTGAAGATAATTTCCTTTCCTATCATGAATCTAAATCATGTTCATGTCTCTTCAGACACCACCCTAGCTTCTGTCCTTTCCCCAGATTTCCTACTTGCATGCTGTCAAGACCAACAATTCAGGCTATTTTAGACTGTTAGATGCTTTACCTTCCCCCGTCTCTTTCTCTGAAGTCTGGTCACTCTTGTGGACTCAAAATTTCTGGGGGTGCAGGTGGTGCACTGCCTCTGACCATTGCTGTGGTGGAATCATCCCATTAAAATGATTCCAAACTCTCATGGATCCCTACATGTAAAAATTCACACCCAAAACAAATTAGAGGGGTCCATAAGAAACCACTACCTGTGATCTACTTGCTACCTGAAAGCCTTGCTAATAAATTTTTAAATAAGATTTAGCTAAGATGCAGCTGTGTGGGATCCTTACTTGAAAAGAAAAGGTTGTAAGATGTGAGCAAGTCCCAAGAAATTTTTGTCTTTAATGTCAGTACACTGACAAGGACAGAGCTTTTTAAAACAAAAACAACTATTCACTGTAGCTGTGAGTTTCAATAAGGTGCATTTTATTGCTTATTTTCCTTGTTGCATTACCCAGGGACTGTAATGTAATTTGCTGGTGCCACCTGCCCTATTCAAATACAATAAAATAAGGATTCTTTGCTGTATTCTGAAGAACATAGCCACTATGTCCTTTGATCTCAAGCTTGTATTAAAAATCGTGTTTGGATGTTTGAATTTTTTTTACAATGAGTAAGCAGGCAGTGTTTTGCAATGGGTTTCCATAATCAGACATTCACTTCTATCAGGCACTTTTAAATAAAGTATAAAGTGTTGGCATGGAGGAAAAGTGCAAAGCTATTCTAAAAGGAAGCACACTGATTAAAAAAGAATAAATATGTTCAAATAATGAAAGACTATAAAATAAGCCAAAATCTACATTCCAAAGCAGGCAATGTATGAGGATCAAAACATGTTCACCTTAAGTTTCTATTTAACTCTACTGACAGGTATTCCCAGTAACACTGAAATGATATCACACCTTTCATTCTCTTTCCCTTACACATGTGCGTGTATATATATATATATATATATATACACACACACATATGCATGTGTGTGTTATCACACATAGATAGTACTACTAGCATTTCTTTTGTAAACTTAACCCTGATTAAGGCCTCAGCCCTGCAGTGTGGGAGGCTGAATTACATCATCCCAGAGTTTTCAATGAACGGCATTTCTGTGCTCACAAGAGCTGAATCCCAGGTATTAAATTGAGAGAGAGGTTAAGTGCTTACACCTGTCTTGCCTGGGACCCTCCTGCTTTGATACCATTTTTAGATCCTTGTAAGAGATAATTAAGCCCCAAAAACACTTTCATGGAAGACCTTTGAGCATTCACGTACATCAGATCAGGGCTGGAAACTGTAGGTTGCTGATCAAGACCCTTTCTCCTATAACATCAAAGTATTTCTTTTTTATTTCATGAACAGTCCTTGAAACTGCTCCTCTATCCACTGAAAAACCATACTAGAGCCAATTAAGCTGTCATATGAAATTGGTTGGGCATTAAACTGAAAAATCTGTATTTAAAGCCTTGCCTTCATGCAAGCTGGTTTAACAACTGGCCTAACCTATAGCAAACAGTCAAGACCATCAGAAATGGTATGATGGACCATTGTGTAAATGGAAACTTGCGGCCAGTCAGAAGAGTTTGCACTTCATTGATCAGCTAAGATGAGAAAAAAGATCTGTAAGTGAAAGTCTGAAAGTAAGGGGAGTTCTTAACACATCTTGTTTACCTGAACCAGAAACTAAAATGCCTGGATTCCTCAAACTGTGGAGCTGAATTTAAAGGTTTGGTAAACCAAAATACTGCTCTAAACAAACTGTAGCCAAAACCTCAGAGAAAAGAAAGGGCTCAACATCTGTCACGAGCATTTCTGAATTAACATGTTCTAGCAAAACTATTGTGTATTTCACACACACACTCAAAAAAAATGAGTTACTTTTTGCATGAATATTGGTCTTTCCAAAGGTACACAGGAGGTATAAATGTTACATACTTTTCAACATAAATTATGTTATCAATCATATATAGCAGTTACAAATATATCTGGAAGAAACAGGAGAATTTAAAACCTTTATAAACAGGAGGATTGGATTTTGGCCAGTAACATCCTTTATCCAATGCCTTATCAGGTGGAAAGCTCTCCTTCCTGTTGAATGATACCCTGAAGGAGGATGTCACGAAAACTGAACACTGTAAATACACTGAATGATTTCTTTTATAATGGTGTATTACTAATGACTCCCTAGTTAAGATTGAGTTGAGATTTGCATTTAAATCAAGGCTGAAACAGCCTTATTTCACACTTTAATGGTTGAGTAGCCTCTAAATTTGGCACGGTAAACTTCAGAGTCGATTTTGCTAGTTACTTTCTTTAGTAAATATTTACTACATAGTTATTAAATATTTGCAAACAAAAGTTGGAAAGGAAACAGCTTTCTTTTTGTGTCTCATTTTCTTGGATTTTACAGTCCTTAAGTCTAGCAAACTTCACAAATACCTAAGTGCATGTATGTGTATGTGCACACCTTACAGTCCTTCAGGTATTTTTTACCTGGTAAATTACTGCTGATATAGACACTCTGGAAATTCTGAATGAAGCACAAACTGCTGTTTTGCCAAACCAGCCAACCAACCTGCTGGAGCTGTATGTAGAGGAGACCCTTTATCCAGGCTCGGTGTTTAAAATAAGTCTCTTGTTCCTTGGGCTCACTCATCCTTTTTTCCTGTGTGGAGCTGGGCAGCTCATCACGTGGAATTCCAGCTTTCTCCTGGATCTTTGGCTCTGCTCCTGGGATGAGGAGAGCCAGGGACTGATACAGTTTCAGGCTTGAAGCTGTTTCAGGTGACGATCTCACTCCCAGCCCACCCTCTTTGGAAAAAATCCCTTTTTGTGGTTTAAGTCAGGAAAGAATGGGTAGGATGAAGGGTTTAGGAGTATTGGAGGAGAGATATGGGTGCCTTGAGGGTCTCTAAAAATAGAGATGGGATTAGGTTATCAAAGGACTCCCAGCACTGGGGATGGGAGCCACCATCTCAGAGGAAAAAAGTCCTTTACTGAGCAGTGAACCCCCCTAGAAGGGATTTTAGGGGGATGAAGAAAGCTTGGTGCAGCCTCTCCTCATGGGCAGACCTTGCCCTGCAGGGATGCGCTCCTTCCAAGGAGAAAAAGCCATTTCAGGGAAGGAAATCTCTTATGGAGACAAAGCCCTTCACCCTGGGCCTTCCAAAGAGAGAGGGAATTTTAGAGC
>VYZR01011855.1:27328-40409 GCA_013400675.1 Oxylabes madagascariensis | reverse complement strand
AACCTCCATCTTAGCAAAGGGTAAACCAAACATGGCAATTTTGCTGCAAATTAACACTTTGAAATAAATAGTATCTCTCATTCTCATTCTTCCATTCATTTTTTCCCATCCATCTTCTCTTGTGGAATGAGATGAAAATGCTGTGTGGCTTATATCTCTTGCCTTGATTCAACTTACAAATTCATAGCCTACTGAAAACACTCCCTTGTGTGGTGGTGTGGCTGGAAGTTGGAGAGCATATGCATTTTTACAAATAGTGTTCATTATCAACACTACTCAGCAGTGTAACACTAGGACAATGCCATAGCAGTATAAATCTTTGTTAGTTTAATATCTTCCAAGAAAATGATTCTTTGTATCTCAGTCTTAAAAATGCTGGAGCAGAAAGATCATACAATCTGACCATCATCAAATGTTATCTGATGTTACTTTATACTTCAAATAGTTCAACTTGACACCCTGTTTGGTTTACCCTTTGCTAAGATGGAGGTTTTACCCTGAAATGACCTCTTTGGCTTTGCAGTGAATTGTTTTAGTAAACAGATGGATCATTTGACTCAAAGGAAAAAACCTAAAATATTCATTTAGGTCTGCAAATCATTTCTGTGAATGAGAACAGTAAATTCTAAATGCCTGAGGCTTCAGACCTTTCAGGAGTTGGAATTCTCCATGAAATTGGGTTGTTAGTGTCTTGCCTTTATTTTATGAGATTTATTCTTTGTACTACATGGAGCTCCATACTAGAAAAGTGTTAATTATTGAAATATTTGAGGAGTTGTATTTGTTTCACTTTATTGGCAGCTTTGCTGAGCAATGTGTGATGGCATTTACTACAACTCTATGCTGCATATTTCATTAAAAGATTTGTTTTCCAATCTTGCTTGTAATCAACTGAAGACATTACTTCAGTGAAAATTCTCCTAACTTTCATAATTAGGAACATCAATATAATCAGCTTGTGTTGAAGTCTGTAAACCACAAGCTGAAGGGGTGACAAAGGAGCAATTAATTCCCATTTAGTGGGTATGGGCTATCACGTTTTGGATCTATGTTCATTTTTGTCAATAGAATAGAAAAGAGTCACTTGCAAGGTGTGGCATGGTTATACTTACCATGAGATAAACAAAACCTTTTAAATCCATTGTAATATATAAAATTTTTAAAATACTGATGTTCATCTCATGAATAATATATTGTCTAGTATAATTTTATTTGTGACATCTGTGACAAAAAAAGAAAAGGACCACTTGATTAGTTGTGATAAAAGGCATTTAAATTTCACCCATTTAACCCCTCTGCTGGGCTCCATAAGACACACTGGTGTTTGCATAAGGTTTCCAAAAAAGCACCTTATCTTAATTTGAAGGGATCAAGAAATGAAAATTCCATGTCTTCCCTTGACTCTTCAGTACTGTGTTATTAGAAGTTGTTTGTGCTAATAATTTGTTTGTAAACTCCACTTCCAGAAGCTGCTGCCTGATTTCAAAAGTAGAGATCTCTTTCATGTCTTACTAAACTTGTTAACAGATAGACACAAATGTGCCCCAAAAGCAATTTATCTGTTGTTATTTATATTTTCCCTGTGGCTACAAATACATTGGTCCAGCTTTTCCAGGATATGACTGCAGTAAGACTTTGACATTACCCCACAGCTCATGACCTCAGGCCTCATGAGGTAGAACATGTTGTGTTCTTATTTGGACGTGGCAGCGTTTCAGATGGCAAGGATGAGCGGACAGAACATAAGGATTTTGGACCTTGTGGATTTTCTGGATCCAGTTTATGGCCACGGAATCCCCGTCAGACTTACGGGGTTGTCACCTGCATAGCAACAGAGCGCTGAGGGGTCAAGGCCTTTCTGTCCTCCTCCCCTCTGCCTGTTGCTGTGAGTGTGTGTTTGTTTGTGAGAAACAGGGAATATTGCTGTGCCATGGGAATAGCTGCCATCCCTGGAACAGCACAGTTGACTCCAATAAAAGATTTCTTTTATTGTTATTCAGAACTAGACCGATGCTCTGTGTAGTGTCATGGCAAGCATGGCAGCATTTGAGGAGGACATTTATTTATATTTTTAAAATCCTGCACCAATCTATGTTTATGAGGCAAGATGCTAGAAATAAGTCCTCTCCTCTCTGAAACAGGGGTTTTTTCACAGTGGACCTCAGACTCTCTGCCATTTAAGTTAGAGTTCAGTGTCAAATAAATAGTATTTTCTGAATCCAGTGAGTAGTAAAGGAACAGGCTGTTTCTTCAGCATGCCTTGTTTTAACCACTGTAGAAACCTCTTAAGTAGGAAATGATTACATATAAATAGGACTAGGGTTATCTGTAATGCAGTGTTTTACAAAGAAGAGTAGCGATACGAGAAAAATCATAAATGTTACTTTTCTGGACTACATTTGGCAATAGTTTCCAGAGTAGCAATAAAGCAAATTTTTCACAGGCTAGCTAGGCTTCACATTATTTCATTGATAGGAAATCTGATCACTGATGTAATTGCTTCCTGGAGTTAGTAAGTTAAATTTCAAACATAAACCCAAACAGATGAAATAAAAGTCACTACAATCTTTACCATAATAGAGCAGATTTCAAAGAGAACTACATTATGCTATTTAAAACTTGTCTTTACTCTTGTCTTCACTGTGGCTTAAATAACATAGTTAATCAGAGAGATGGCAAATCATTAAAAATGTTGGGGAAGACAACAGATGGACTCCAGCTTTTTGCTACGTATCTGGAAAGTGGCAGGCACGCCTCCCACACCTGCTCTCAGGCTGTGGTTGTCACCTCAAGCTACTGCCAGCTTAGGACACGGCAGATCCAAGAAACTGAAATCCTCTAAGGATTAGGCTGAACCTACACAAGTCTTGAGTGCAAATATTTGCCTTTAACATGTTTATTACCACATTGCATGCATTCATCATTTGTGTCCAATGTCATTGTCGTCCTACAAAAGCAGAGCAATCATTTCAGATGCCAGCTTTTGCCATCTGAAATGATGTGACACAACAACAAGATTTTGCCTACTCTATAACGTAAACATTTTGGGCCATCCAGGCCCATGTCTCTGTTGCACTAAAATTCTCTGGGTTTTGATTGTGAAGCATACAGTATGCTCAAACATGGAGGAGACGGGCTGATTTTGAACAAAAGCAGCAGCTCTCCAGAGAAATGCTTGTCCAAAGTGTAGTCAAGAAAATCCTTCATGTCTCCTGTTAATTGGTGATTCGTCCGGCATATCTGATGGGCAGATTTATGGCTTTAAGCAAAAATCTCTTTCAAGGGATTCTTAACAAAGGGTAAAGGGTGGGATTTTCAAAAATACTAAGGGGAGTTCTTTCAGTGGCAGTTGTACATCCCCCTCTGCAAAGCACTTTTGAAAATCTCATTCATGTTTCCATGATGCCAAATTTGTGCCAGGTTTATAATTTTTACTCTGTGTTCAGAGAGAAAAGGAAGACAAAAACAAGAATACCCTAACCTTATTTTTAGCATTATGCTATCTAATTAAGGCAATTTTAAGCAAGCATACTTCAAAGGATATGGAACTTAAAAAAACATTACTTGTTTAATCTTGCTGCGTAGAAGATGTTGGTGTGTTTGGTATTTATTCACAGAAGGTACTAATTAACTCCTTGGGAATGGGTAGCTTCTCACTAAGCCTTCTGTCAGGCAGTAATAAGTCAAGCAGGGAAAAACTTTAGTTGCTTTTTCAGTATTTTCTTTTTTCCACATAATCATGCCATAAAAAGTACTGAAGCAGGATCCTCTGGTATAGCTGTACTTAAATGTCTGAGTTGTCATTCCTGGGTTTTTTTTGTTGTTTTTTTTTTGGGTTTTTTTTTTTTTTTTTTTTTTTTTTTTTTTTTTTTTTTTTTTTTTTGTTTTGTTTTGTTTTGTTTTGTTTTGTTTTTTTCTTTTTTCTTTTTTTTTTTTGTTTTGTTTTGTTTTGTTTTGTTTTGTTTTTTGTTTTTTTTGGTTTTTTTTAAAGACATTTAAAATATCAACCAAAGTTACAGTGTAATTCCTAGTGCATATATTCAGTTCCTTACTTAAAGAGTGGCTTCAGCCTATGGATATTGCCATGTGTTGGATTGGTACAATACAAGCCAAGAGCTTTGAAATTCTGAAATCTAACATTACCACCCTGGTAAGATTTTCAGTCTTGATTTCCTAATGCAGTATCAAGTTCTTGAAGTTAAATGAATGTCAGTTGACACTCTTTAATAGTTTATTCCTTTAGCTATGGAATTTTTCAGTGAATTTTGAGAATTTAGCAAATTTTTCTTTCTTGAGAAACCTTGAAAGTTTTGGCAACTTTGTAAAAGGTTTATGTCAAATTTGGTAATTTTTAAGAATAACTTGCCTGGTTTTATTTTAAAAATGTCTTATAAGAGTCTGTGACCAGCCCAGGGTACTGGTAGAAGCTTATGATGGTTTGAGCCCAAGGTCTTCGTACTATTTTTGTACCTTTTCAAATGAACTACAAAGGAAATTTAGAGTGTTTTTACCAGCTCAGTACCAGCAGAGGGCATTACAGCATAGTTCACTTAAAACTGTTCTATTTTGGAGTCAATCCAGGTAAGAACAAAGTACATCGGAGGTTAGATAAGTACTTTACTGAAAGACATGAATTTATCATCACATTGAATTGATTGAGAGGATTTTCCCATTATAATAAGAAAAGCCAGGGGTTTTAAACCTCGTTTGCTTCAATAAATCAAAATGCAAATCTTGCAGCACGAGTAATATTGCATACCAAAATGTATCTCAAAAAGTAAGTGTGTATATTTTCTTAAAAGCTGGGAAGAAAATATAAAATTTTACAATTAAAAATGAAGTTGTTCATAATGAGAACCAACTGAATATCCGTGGATGTCATTTCTCCAACTTCTACTCGGGTGAATAGTTTACCCTACCACTTAAAAAGAGTTCCCTCTTGGTTAGTAGAACCTTTCCATGGCAATATGCAAAATTTCAATATTAAAAACCCTCTGAGTGCCAAGGAAATCTCCCCTGGCCTAAGGTTATTACCTCCATGTGAGGCTATCTTTTTTGAACACACAAAAGCAGACGGTTTCTCAGTTCCATCATTACAAAGCAACACCTAAAAATGCCAGTTGAAATAAAACCTGAAATAATTTAATTAATAAATAATGCAAAATGATTTGGAATCATTTTCTTCATCTTAGCGTGTAGGTGCAAATTTCAAATTATGGTTTTGACACAGTGTTTTTGTCTCACTGCTGCTCTCTTACTCACCTAAGAACCACAGCTAAAGGGATCGTATGTGGAAGGTGTAGATCCCAGATAACATCCTCTCCTATTGTGGTCTGTAGGAACTTTGCCTGCGACTTTCTTTCCATCTTAATATTTATTTAGTCTGACATTGCTATCTGAACTGCCATACTGGTCCTGTGCCTGTACAGCAGTAAGGTCTAAAAAGCAATTTTTCTGTTCTTGTTTTGTTCTTTGAAGTGGGTTTTGTGAGCCCATGAAGGTCTGACTGTGCGCTCCAGCTAAACAGTGGGTTGTTTGTCCAGCAGTGCAGCTGAGGGTAAAAGCAGATAAACTGTGTTTACCGAGTAACAACTAGGATAGCACAAAACTTATCCATTTATATAAAAGAAAAGGGCGAGTTCTCAACTTTTTATTTGAAAGCAGATTGCTGTGTTTTTAAGGCCTCCTCCAGCGCTCAGCATGTCACTTACTCTCACATTTTCCCGTCAAGAGGCGATACAAGAGGAAAGTGGAAGTGCATACCTGCGTGATCCTTGCCTAAGGTCGTGCTTTGTCCTTGGAAAAATGCCATTACAGTGCAGCAGGGGCGATCCCCCGACCTGCACCAACCTTCCACCAACCCACCAGCTTTGAAAGGGCCTCGTATGGCGGGACAGCCTTTCCATGAAAGGCCAGAACCCCCAGAGGAAGAGGAGGAACAGGCTGACGGCATGTCTGCCCCGCCAGGAGCGCGTCCTGGAGCGCTGCTCTCCGGCACAGACACGGAGCCAGCTGCAGGGAGCCCGGTTATTACAGTAATGAGCCTGAGCTAATAAGGCCTGTTGAAACACAACCTGTGTTAGCTCAGGCTTGGCACCAGCGGAGAATATTTACTCAGCTTCTGCGTTCGGAGCTGCTGGCTCGTGTCAGGCCGTCTCGGAGAGTGGGAGGAAGAGTCGTGTTGCTGGATGCTCCCAACTATGGAGACATACCCTGACAGATTTGTCCTTCGGGAGGTTTTAAAGAGAACACATGCAAGACCAGTTTTCTCTTTAATGAAATATTTAGCTGGGGCCCAAGGCCTTTTCTCTAGTTGGTTTTTCTTTCCCCACCCCTGTTCTGAAGGCAGTCTGACCTTCTGTGCAAAAAAGAGATGTGATGAGGTACGGGAGCCTGGTACTGCTGCTGGAAGGAACTGTTTTAAAACAAAATAGCCTGCTGTATGAATGAGTATACAAGGCTCATTGACAGCGTTCTCTCCCTCAGCAGCAATCCTTACTTGCCCCGCAGCTTTAGTACTTTGTCAGTGTCTCCTACTGAACTCCACAATGTACATCACCTGGGCACTTCACAGCAGAACCCATTAGGATCTAGACCAACAGTGTTGACAAGACAAAATACATTAGAAAGAAAATTCCCAAATAATTCTGTCCCAAATGAGAAATGCTTCTAAGCATTTCTTAGGAGTAATGCTTCTAAGGGCCAGAAAACATTTAATATCTAGCAGAATAAGATGCTTCTGATCAACAGAATTCAGTTCTCTGTTTTGAGGGTGAGAGATTTCACTAATCTTTTTTCCCTTTTTTTCTTCATGTCCTACCTCAAAAACTAGAGGCAGTTTGTAGTCAAACAATTGAAATACCTTTATACATTTTCTTTTCCTAATTAAATTAGGTAATATACATTTTCAAAGTTCTCTTGGAGCATGGTTTTGAGAGCTTTTAATATGGATAAGGATTGTTGGGGGTCTTCATACCTTTTCACCAGGGGTATTTCGCAAGGAATTTTAGATTGACCGTGTGTATTTTGTATATGCAGAAAAGGCTAAGGATGTGGTAGCCATCACAGACAGAGGAAGGCAGATCCACTTGTTCATTAAAACAGACATATTATGGCAGGGCACCAACAGCAAGGCCAGCAAAGCGTGCTGCTAATGTAAGATTTTTGCTGCTACTTCCAGCAGCATACTGTGTCTGCTGATGGGTAGGATGTACTTGAGACACGAAAAAATAAGCATACCATCATGGGGCAAAGACTTTCTCTTCTTCCCATGCTGCTCACACAGCACACACTCAAGAATTTCAGAGGGTGTAATTCAAATGCATGCTCTAGGCACGAAAATAGGATGTCTTTATCATCTGCAGTTCCATCCCTGCTTTCTTCCCTTCCTCCACTCAAGGGCAGAATGCAATATTAAAACTATAGTAAGCATTTTTTTAATTAAAAGAGGTTAAATATATGGGATCAGATAGGCTTTCATCATGCAATTATAAATTGTATGCTGGTTATTTTAAATTTCAACATGCAATTGCAATGGTACTGGGTGAGCTGGCTGGGTATCTGCTTTGCATTTGACTGAGTTAATTCACTGCAGGTATTCAGTTCTTAAGTGGCGTCTGCTTTAAATATGTGCAGTAATTCAATCAAAGAAATAAGATGGATAGTTTATGTAATCCTTTTCATCTCCAGATTGCTAAGGTTAACCTTAACTATTCATGAATTATAAATGCATACAGCAATCTCAAATTAATACACGCAACCCCCCCTTTTTTTTTTTGATGGCCTGCTGAAAACCATGGAATAGTTCCTTCTTTTAAAATATGACTGATGAAACTTAAAGGCATGGTATATCACTTCTTCCACTTATTATTTGTAATCTTAAACAAAAGTTTTGTGCAACTCATTTAAAATGGTTGTCTCTGGTAATATTAAACCTTTCTTCTGATCCAGGAACATAGGTAATTTTCTCTTCAAAATTTTGGATCCATTATTCTTACAGCCCTTTTCAGTGCCAACAGATTCTGTGGCATGAATGGGAACCCACAGGCAGATATTACAGAACAATAACGCTGTGTTGAAGCTCCCACAATTCCTGGAGTAATTAAATAAAGAAAAAAAGAAGCCTTTCCTTTTCATTTTGTTAGTTCATTCAATGCCATTTGGGTGATTTGGCTTGTGAGCTCTCTTCCAGGCAGCCAGAACAATCCACTAGGTGCCACCCTCATACTCCTCGTATTGAGGCCAGGAGATAGTGAGTACTGAATGGCTCATTTGTTAAACATTTAAAGCAAATGCTGAGATTTCAGGGACAGGTCTCTCTTTGTTTGGCAATATCAGAGATAACACTGGTTTTGTCATAAATACTGTGTTGTTTGTATATAAATTACATATTAAGCAGATTAGCATTTTGTCACTAACAAGAACAAAACCACAAAGCAGGAGTTGTATGCAATATTTCCTATAATTATAATAATTTTTTGAAGCGTTTGAGCTACTCTGCTGAGTAGACTGAATAGCAAATATGCCTTTGGCATTTTTCTACTGGGGCAACAGAAGGAATATAGCTTCAGTGAATTTTTTTTTTCCAGTGGGGATGTTCTATAGCATCTTTGAACAGAAATGAAAAGACCCATTCACTTCTAATATAAAGGAATATTAAAGGATAAAATTCAATGGAATTTTGCATGTTTATGCCAGTGGTGATTTTTTTCTTTAAGTTCTTCATGTTGATAATGATGCTTTATAAACCCTTTGAAGAAAGTATCTTTTATCATGGTGTTTTTATACACCTAGCATAATGAGGCTTGAGCTTCTTTAGGGCCTCTATCTGTGACTTCATCATAGCAAATAAAATATTATATTTTATTGCTATTATTTCTTGTTCTGCAATGACTTGACTACTATTCTGTATGTTGTATGTAGTGAAAGACACTGGAAGTCTGAATTCACTAGTAATGTAATTAAGAGTAACATCAAAGAAAAAAAGAATTACATCACAAAATGAATGTAAATAAAAGCAAAATCATGGTAAGGCCTGAGCAATCAAGCACAAGAAAACAATGTCTTTGAACAGCATGTTTAAACAGTAACCAGTCAGGTAAAGAAAGAGACAGAAATTTACTTATATGGGCAAGGAAATCATAATATTTCTTGTTTGCTCATAATAATTATCCCAATTAATTATATGGCAACTGTAGGTTTTCAAGCTTCTGTTATTCATGCACTTTTTATATTCAGCTGTCCTTTACAGTGCTCCTTCTTCTAGCATTTCCGTGCTTGTTTAGATCTAATGTAGAAAAACCCAAATTTTTTTTCCTAATGGAAATACCACTGAAATAATGTACTGTTCTGCAATCAGGAATGTTTATTGACTTCAGCCAGGATTCCTACCATGGTTAAGGCCCATAATATACTTAGAGACAAATACACAAAGAGAGAGGTATATATAATTCCTCGTATCTTTCCACTTAATTTCAGCTTACACTTAGAAAAAATATTTAGAATAGTTTTTTAAGGCAGTTCATCAAATAACGCAACCCATCACTTCCACGGTGTCCTAAACAGTCTGGAAGAAAGAGTTTTTGAAACTCAGTCGTATCTATATAATCCCTGTGATGTCAATGGGAGTTTAGTTGCAGCCCACAGAATAAAGGTACTGATTCAGTAATCCCGGCTGCCAGGCTCGGAACGATAAACTCCGTGAGCTTCTGCAGACACGAGCGTGTGTGACCGTGTAATGTACACACAGAGGTATTCCTGGCAGCCAGCTTCGCAGATAACCGGAAGGCTACATGCTAGTTTGGAGCTCGGGAAGGGGGAGAGGCATTTGAAGTTCAAAAAGGTTTGTGGAGAGAGAGCGTGTTTGCCCCCACAACACATCCAAGACGTCGTGTGCGTGTCTCGGCCCTTGGAGAGAAGTGCCTGGGATCTTCAGTGCTTACAGAAGTTCAAGTTCTTCTGAATAATCTCTCAAAGCACATCGTCCCTTGTATCAGAGGCAGAACTGACTTTAGTCACTTTGAGGGAAGAGTGCCATCTGCTGAATCACAACTATCAGTTCTGGAGAACATTTTCTTTTGTGTTGGAGGTTTCATGACCAAGTCCTGTGCCTCAAACTCAGGCAGCGTGTGTAATTTAGTGCTTCGGAATAGTTCTGTTCTCGCAGAAATTACATGTTTGTGTAAGTCTTAAAAATATGGTATTACATATTACAGAATAAACACTGCAAGTACATCTGCTTTATAATACACGTAGATGTACTGTTCCCCACATCTGAAGAGGTTAAAGCAGTATTTCTTTTCCTAGAAACATTTTCTGACAAACACACATATACGTGTGTGTCTCACATAAATGTCTCTATGAGTATCAAGAACAATAAGGGTGCTTTAATAGCCCACATTTTGTAAGAACATCTGCAGAATTAAAGATGATGTCAATTACTTACAAGACATTCTGATGAAATTCTGGAGGCTTACAATTTGAAGAGATTCACTCAGCTGTGCAGCTGTTATATATTATTACAATCTAAATGAATTTTAAGAAAGATAATTAGAGCAGTATACATTCACTCCTAGCAATTTTTCTGAAGTAAGAAAGCACTGACAGCTTAACATTATGTTATGAAGTATCTGAGACAGTACAAATTGAACAAGCCTTTGAAGCTCTACTGTACTTTCACTATAGGTACCTAAAGTAGAATGACTCTGTTCTTCTCAAAGGATAAAAAATTCTTTATAGCGATTGAAACAGTCTTAGAGGCTCATTAAAGATGGGGTAACTGTGGCACAAAAGCTTTAAACTGTGTTACGTAGGCTCATCTCATGATCACATGGTAAGGCAGTCAAGCTCCAGAGCTTTAACCCACTACTGTATGGAGAATTTCTCTGCATGTGAATTTCAAATTAGCAGCCAGCATACACAAGACTTTGACATGGCACAAAATTTTACTGGCCCTTTTTTTTTTAAGTTACTTAAGCAAAAGTGTGAGTCAATCTAGAAACCTACTATTGCACAGATGAACAGGAAACAGATTCATCTTGAGTTGAGAAAACTCTCTGGGAACTAGGAAAATGCTTTATTTACCTTCTGTACACATTGCATATATTTGTTGTCAGTTACAAAGTAAATGGGTTAATTTATGTTGCTAGATAATACATCTGCCATAGAAATGCTTTAAAAATTATGTTTTATAATTAAAGATTAGAGCAATATTATATATCCCATATAAACAGAGGGATACATAAGAATGATGCTTTACAAGTAAATAAATACATGTACACACAAAAAATAGGTATGAATGTACATTCACAGAATAACTGAATCCGTTTATTCCCTTTAGAGTGGCCTATTGGTAGATGTGTGGATTTGCTTTTTAAAGAGGTGCAATCACTTAAAATATGTACAAAATTGGGTACAATGTGAGTCTGCCAAGTATTGATACTACAGAAGGAATAAAAAGAAAAGATCTTTAAAATGTTATTGGTGGTGATGGTGGTGTGTTTTCTTCCAGAAGACTGTTTAGTCTAGGCTTAAAAAGAAATCTGACAATGTAGTAATAGTGACGGGTTACCTAAATATAGTAAGAAATTCCAGTCATGAGAAATGGATAGAAGAGGAATTACAAAATACCTGCTAGTTAGGGTCTTGCTTATATTTGACCCTCTCTGAGAACAGAGGTGAAATAACCGTACTCTTGAGGCCCATTTTCAGCCCCGCATGTGACTCCTGTTTATTTAATCAATTATAAAAGAACAACCCAAGTCTAATTTATTGAAATCTCAAACTTCTCAGTAGGATTCAAGGATTATCTCAGGCCTCTTCACTGTTTCTGCAGTGTGGTTTTTAACTCCGGAGGTGCTAATGCATTTTTCTTTCATGAAGTGCAGAATGACGCATGAGGTCACAACAGGGAGAGAAATGGTTGGCTAGGTACAGCTTGAAGAAATCTCCTCATATCCAAAAGTGTTCACTGTTACTGATTCCACAATTATGATTGCTTTCTAAATGTGTTTGAAGTAGGAGGGTAATTCATTTTTTCTCTGTAACAATTAATGTCTGATTGGTGTTAAAACACTAGATTGTTTTTCTTTTGGATGTTCATCAATTCTCACCAGTTTTAGATGAAATTCTAGCCAGTTTGGTTGCTGCTGATACAGATACACAGTATACATATAACTAGGAGCTTCCTTTCCCAATGTAAACCAGTTTTGCCTTACAGTATTGAAAACTTGTCTTTATGGATCTCATACACACAAAAGGGGACTGAAACAGATTCAGTGCCATGCACAGGACCTTTCTGTTGCTGGACTCTTGGTCAGTTTACCCTGAGGGATGGAACATGGGGCAAACCCTGTGACATTCCTTGTGGTTTGACTGATGGGGGCTGCGAGCACCCAAACCTCTTTGGGTGATAACAGTGTGGGGTCCCTATAAATGCTGTGACAGGAAGTACATCAAGAGTGTTTCTATATAATTATCCCACTGCATACTTGCTTGCAATGGAGTTCGTATATTCAATATGCTGCTTGGAAATGAAATTTCTTCTTCTGCCTCATTCAATCCTCATAAGTTAATCAAATCTAGGAATAGCTGGAGCTTTGCTGTGAGGTGGTAGCGCTACTTCTTCCAAGTCCACCTTCCCTTTTCCCCTGCAGTGTTCTTCCCTTGTTCCCCCACCACTACCTCTCGTGGTGTGACATGGCCATGCGGAGTTGCTCCTGTACCATTTGCCCGTGCGCTCAGCCGCAGGAGTGACGACTTGAGGATGCTTCTCCTGGAGATTTGGTCCACGCCTGGAGCACGGCCAGACCAGGCGCTGGGAATCACCCTCCGAAGCGCGGTCTCCCGGCGGAATGCCGGTGGAGGGGTTTTGCGCGTTTGCTTGTTTTCGGCGAGGGGTGGGCCGGGGGGGAACCTGAACTTTTTCTGCGCCCGAGGCTGCCCGCATCCCCTCCCCCTGCTGCTGGCTGTGCCGTGCCCGGGGCTCGGTGGGCTCGGTGGTCTCCGGAGCAGCCCCGCGCGTTACCTCGGCGGGGCAGGGGCAGGGGCAGGGGCAGGGTTGGGAGGCGGTGCCGGCCCGGCG
>VYZR01011854.1:16921-29077 GCA_013400675.1 Oxylabes madagascariensis | reverse complement strand
GCACAGGCTTAAATTTAAGCACACGCTTAAGAGCTTGCTGGCACAAGGGTTCAAGCAAGGATTGAGAGCCACACACCGCATTACTTTTAATTGGGCTACTGTCCTCCCATATGGTTTTCCTTGGGGAGACCAGTGGCTGGCTTATGAGTTCAAGTAACAACATCGCTTAAAAGAGCATTCGAACAATTGTGGTTGGCAGCTCCCTGAATAATATGAATGTTATGGAGTGTCGGAAAACGTCGTATCATCAATTTTCTGGTTTCCTGCACTCATTGCTTTTGATCTCCACTAAAAGATTTATTGAATGGCTTTCGTTTTTACATTAACCTTTTCCAAATCACACCGATTGAGAGCTAGGGATTTTTTTTTTTTTTTTTTTTTTTTGACATACAAATCTTTTTAAAGCTGAGGTTTTCCATTCCTCCCTATTTTTATTGTTTGAAGCAAAGGGCTGTTTTGGCAGGTTTATGAGATGGAGTCTGTTTTGCTGACAGACATGCCTGATAGATTACTTGTCCTTGTTTTATTTTTGGAGCCATTGCTGCGTTATCTGCATTTGAAAAACAATTCCATTTGATTAAAATTTAAATCAAATATATGGTAATATCAGCCTTGCTTACCACCAGATCTTACATCTCTCCTGTGGAGTCTCTTGCCCTCAGTGTGAGTGAAGTGTAATACAGAGGAAAGTGATTCCTTCCCCTTCAGCAATGGCCACATTCTGTCATTATTGCTCACAAATCAGAAATAATTCCTCCCCATGAACCATGTGATGTCTTGAAAGGTGAATAAAGACACTTCTTGTGCTGCCTGGCTAACCTAGACATGCCATTGATGAGTATGAAATTAAAACATTCCTCAAAAAATAAAGTTATAGCAGCCAGGACATTAGGCTTGGATGATTTCCTGCAGCAGTGAATTTTAGAGTGACCACAGCGTGCACAATTAATGATGGATTGGATGAACTGGACATCAAGTCCCAATGAAGGTCTACAAAGATTATTACCTTTAATTTGTCCCACATATTTAATCATTTGTTGCTTTTAAGATCTGCTTTGGGATCATATCCCAAGAATTTGTTGTTATTTAACAAGGTGATTTTCACTAATCTGTGCCACACCAGAACTTTGAGGTGACTTAGATAAATAAAACTGAGAATTTTTAGTGCCAACACTTCCATGTAAGAGAGCAAGCTGTGAATCAGTGAATCACAGAACATCCTGAGTTGGAAGGGACCCCCAAGGGTCATGGAATCCTACCCTGTGCTCTTCCTTCAGGTTTAAATGGTAGCTGTTACCATTCTGGGAGGTCTTACAAGCCCATTTTATTCTCTGTTAATGGAAGAGAAAAACAGATCTTTCATTTAACTTGTATAAAACAGAGGTGCCTCCTGCATCACAGTGAGACCTTCAGTGGCAGTTGTGGAAAAAGAAAAAACAGAAAAAAACCCAAACAAACAAACAAACAAACAAACCAACAAAGCCAATTTTCTTCCACTGTTCTTCACTTTTAGACTGCCCAAACATGTTAATTTTGATTTGCCAAGTTTGGTTTGGTTTTTCTTTTTTGATGAGCCAAGTTCACCCCCTCAAAGTCCATGTGTGACAGCGCTGATGAGCTTGGCCTTGCTGATGCTTCTTGAAATAGCCTCCAGCCCCAAAATAACCCTGCACACACACCAGCACCACTTCCTGAGTGGGAATTGCAGGGATGGGGTGCGCAATCTGGGCAGCTCAGGACCCAACAAGAATTGGGGACGGTCCAATTTTCTATAAACACAGCTGAACAAGTCCGAGTGCCCCTCCTCTCCCTCTCGGCATTCGTGTTTTCCCCTCTCCTATCTCAGCTGAATTTCCCTACCAGCTTCCTGAAGACACTTCCCGATTTCACACCATAAACATCGTCCACTTTTATTTGGCCAACGCTTCCTACGCTTCGAGCCCTTCCGCCTGGCTCCTCCAGAGCTGCTTCTATGCTTCCCCTATCCTTGATATCTTAGCCATAAATGAAAAGCCACCTTTCCTGTGCTGGGTACTGGAATGCTCCAGGCATTTTTATTCCTTCCCTGCTGAGTGGTGAGAGCAGGTCACTCCACACCAGGGTTACCCAACAGCTGCTTTACAAGAGGTAGGAATGGTGGTGGAAGGACTTACTGCTCCCAAATCTAGGCTGGGAAGGGCATCACACTCAGAGGGAGCTGGTGTGGTTCTGGCACTTGCTCCTGTGCTGTGAGAGTCCTTCCAGCCCCACATCAGTGGGGGCACATGAGGAATGGGACTGTCCCCTGGTAGGAGGTCGCAGCCCCCGTGGTCTCCAAAAGGAGCACTCCCTCCCAGCCACATGCACTGTCCTTGGATCACCTCTGCTGGGAATTCCCCGAGCTCAAGCCGCGGCCAGCTGGAGGCGAGGGATGTTTGTGTTGAGCACTCAAGGTTTCCTGGCAGAAGAGTTTCCTGGAGAGCCAGCACTGATGGACACAGCGATGCGCTTCTTTGGGACACGCTGCTGCCAGCCAGGTAAGGTGCAACCTTCATGCTGCTCCTTCCTTCTCTGGAGAGCTTTAGCCACTGGTGGAGAGCACCCATGCCCTATCATATCATTGCCCTTTTTCAGGTTTTTATTGTGGCACTCAGTAACGCAGGAGCTCCCCAGAAGTCCAGCTGTGCACAGTGCTTTGTGGAGCAAAAAAGAGAAAGGGCATGTCCTCCACTGCAGGAAGCAGAGGATCATAGAATCCCTTAGGCTGGGAAAGACCACTGAGTCCAACCATTAACCAAGCACCAAACCACATCCCCAAGTGCCACATCTACATTTCTTTTAAATCCCTCCAGGGATGGGGACTCCACCATCGCCCTGGACAGCAGTGTTTGACAACCTGTTTGGTGAAGAAACTTTTCCTGATACCATATAATTTTGGTCAGCTGGGGTCAGCTGTCCTGGCTGTGTCTCCTCCCAGCTCCTTGTATCTCTCAGCCCCCTCACTCATGAACTCCCAGACCCGTTTTTTGGTCTGGTGGGCACAGGCTGGGGCTGGCAGAGCAGTGTTCACCCGTGCTGGGAGTCAGCCCAACACCAGGGCTACGGTGGGACATTAAGGGCTGGCATGTGACTCAGCATTTGGGTGCTCTGGTGGCCTGGCAGGAGGACCTGCAGCAGGCAGAAAGGGCCTGATTTTTGGAAACAGCATCACGTGGAAGGCAGGCACCCTCCAAACTGTTCGGCTCTGATTTAAGGAGAGGCTGTGTAACCTCAGCTTCTGCAAAAGTCTTTACAGAGGCATTTGGCGCTTCAGGAGCAGCTTTGGGAAAGTCTTCTGACACATGAGAAAGCAAAAGATTTTGCCAGGAAAACTAGGTTGAGGAGCAGCAAGGCTTATTTATGGAGAGCCTGCAAATGGGTTGGCTTTATTGCCCACAATCGTATCGGAGCCACCGATGGACAAGTGCCCTGCTTCTGATGTAAAAATATGAAAGCAAGGGCTGCTTTGAGAACTTTATATTTTGTTTCAGCCACATTTTGTTAGTATCAGATGCAGCCAGGGATATAAAACCCTACCTCAGAGCAGCCAAGGATAACAGGCAAAGCTTTGCTAGGAAGGATGGCTATGAAAGATGAGCGAGTGATGGGGAGGATACCACATCCTGCATTCAACCAGCGTCAGACAGGCACAAAATCCCTGTTCCCTCACCTGTCACCCACTGTCTCCCCCCTCAGGAAGACATACTTTTGTCACCCTGGTATTCATAACTCTCATGTTTAGATGTCATTTGAGTGCATGTAGCATTATGTCTTTTAACAAACTTTGGGCAGGAGCTGAGAGCATCCTTTGCTTGTTTGCAATATTTGTACTTGTAATCAGGGAGGCAGCAGCTTTTCTGACTGTTCACATAACATAACACAGGAAAACTGGCAAGGAAAGCTTGATGGCTTTAGGTGCAGCACTCCTGCATTTACTATTGCGATTAAAGAACATTGTTGAGAAGAGTTTAGGGCCAGAAAGCCCCAGGATGCAGAAAAAAGTACTGACAATTTTTGTGCTTTACCCTATTGCTTTTTCTTTCTTAAAGGGAAAGGAAGGTGTTCCCTTCAGGCAGAATCTTAATTCCCTTTGCACCACTACAAAAGACAGATTGGTGAACAGAAAAAAAAAATAGCGAAGGGGCTGGTTCCATAATTTAAATATTTCTAATGCAACATTAGAGAGAGATAAATATTTCTCTCATGCATCATTAGAGTGAGATAAAGAAAATCTAAGTTGTCCTTGTTTAATATTTAAGAGATAACAGTCATGGAGACATTTCGGAGCCTGAGCAGCTGCCTGCCCATTGTCCCATCACGGAATTGAACAAAATGAACAAAATGAACACTGCTGGAGGCTTCCTGAGCTTCAAATGTGATGTGTTAAAGAGAAGTCAACACCTTCATCCATCTGTGGCTCTTCCAAGCAAAGGAACAGATGCAACGCTGAGTCCATCTTAACCAGGGCCACCCTGTCCCTCATGGCAGGGGAAAGCAAGACAACAAGGGGCATTTGTCAGCAAGCCCAGCCAGAAACACAGAAACTGTCAGAAATCCAGAAACTGTGGGAAACACAGCCCAACTCAGCTGGACAGGGAGCTCCAGGTGAACAGGGGCACACACTGGGTGAGCCTTGATCAGCTCACATCGATTCTGACGATTTTGTGCCTCCGTCACATGAGCAAAGAGCTTCAAGAAGGGACTTGTAGAGGAACACCAAGGAACTTGTGCTCACTGAGCTGCCAAAAGCAGCTTGGAGGTCACCTGGAGACCCCCACCCTGACAGAGGAGAGGCTGCTCTTGGCCTCCCAACACCACACCAGAGATGACAGCAATGTGAAGCTCGGCCTCAAAGAGCCTCACAAGAAAAAAAAAACAAAAAAACTCTAAATTCTTTTTTCCTCCAATAAATCTTTCCATGCGGTGAGAATCACGGGAGAGTTTAGTTATTTTTTCCGATACGCAGAACGCCGCTGCCCAGCCCAATGCCTGCGTAATATTTACAAGAACAAAACAAATGAGGGGCGAAATTAAGGCTGAGCAGCCCCAGGAATGGGCTGCAGGAATCCTTGGGAACAACATGCTGCCACACACGGCACACCAGGAGGATCCTGCTAATGAAAAATCAGGGAAAATCATCCATGACAAAATACTGAAGACTCCACCACTTCAGCATCAGGGCTATGTTCAGTACACACCATACCTCAAGGACTGGCTAAAAACAACCCCAGAACAGGCAAGCACGAGTTTTTCAAGGAAACAGAAAGACTGGAACTAAAAAACTAAAAGTCTCTGGAGTCAACAGGTCGTGGATTAAAGAAAACAAAACCAGTCTGCATTTTCCAGCTTGTCCTTTTGGGCCAATGCTTTCCAGGCGCTGCACGAGCCAACTAAATTTATGCCTTGAAAATGCTCAGAGGTTGCATTTTATTTCCTTCAGGGATGGCGGGTGCATCTTCAGGTGATGTTGTCCATCAGATCAGTAATGGGTGGTGGGAGTTCCTCCTTCATGGCCCCTGGGCCCCCACCCCAGCTCTGCAGATCAAGGGAACCATGCTATTATCGCAAGGCTGGTATAATCACAAGGCTGATATAGTCACAAGGCTGAGCAAGAGGAACAGCAACACCAAGAGTCTCAGACTGACAGCAAAGACACCTTTTTCCTCCTCATGCCACCTTCATTGACCTTTTCCAGATCATTCATGGCCCTCTTCACCTCTCAATGAGTTGCCAGCTCACACAACAATCCCCCAAAACGTGGAGACTGGGGGGGTCATTAACAGCAATGGGGCTGAAGATCCTCTGGCATCTTTTGGCACAGCAGATTTTGTTCCTCAGTGCAGGCAGCTCATCCCTGCCTGATCCATCATTGCCTTCATGTCCTCCCAAAACCTCCAAGCCCACCATGCTGAGCATATTTGTCCCAGTCTGGCTTTTTGGCTCCCAGCAGCTTTGCTGTGTTATTAAAATAACACCCTTTTGTCATCCAGGCCCTAAACACCTCTCTGCAGCACTTGTGAAAGGACTGAACACCCAAGGGCTTCTTCAAGGGAAGAAGAACTCTCCCTTCTCACAGGAGCTGGGCTGAGGAGGCTGATAATCATCTTGTGATCACAAATTACTTTTCACTAGGTCCATTTATGAGGTAACAGTTGGCATGCGGAAAGCATTTCATTTCACCAGCAGCTCACTGAAAACGAACCATCGTGAACCCTAAAAAGAAACCCTGAATCAAAGGCTGCATTCTTCTCTCCCACAGTGACCCCTTTGTTTGGATCTGCCCAAAAGTTTCATTACGAAAGTCCGATACAGGAGCCTTATTAAATTGTGATTGAATGACGTGTCCGTGTAGAAGCCTGCTCTCTCTGCTGTTGATGTGGGCTGGATTTCTTAGACTTTTAAAGCACACAAGCTTATGAAATAGCTGTAATATCTTTTCCCATGATTTCTAGGGAAAGGAGGGTCTTTGCTCCTGCTCTAGCCGTACCTGGCCTGGCTCCAGAGGATAACATTTTCATTAAAAGTGCATTAGGTGCACAGTTCACCAGGCAGCCGTCCTGACAAAGCGTTGACCTGGCTCAGAAGCCTTAATGGGCTCTGGTGAACTTTGCTGGCTTCTGTAAAAACAGAATCACCCATCACTGGGTTGGCTTTGAGCTGTTTTTTCCATCATTTGGATCCAGTTTGCTCACACTGCTTCCACCTAACTCTATGTTTGGGTATTTAAAAGAAGAAGCACAAGCTGGATCTTGGCTCAGGCCAGGTAATGGCTGATTACTGGAGCAGCAGGGCTGACACTGGCACATCTTAGAAAGGGTTAAACAGGAGAAATTCAAACCCAAAGACCTCCCCATCATTTCTGACCAAGTGTGAGCTCTGAGCCACCAGCAAACTCGCAGCAGTGATGCATCTTTCCCTTCAGATGAATCACTGTAAATAGTGCCTGGTGATTTACGCACAGAAAAATGCATTTAAGACGGAAATGCACAAATTTGTACGTTTTAAGGCCAGAGGAGCCGTCACAAATGTTCATTCTGGCTCTCTGGAGAGTGCAGCCTCACCCAGCAACTCCTGCCCAAAATGCACGGCTTCCGTTGGAGTGAAAGCATCCACAGGGGAATGCTTGAAATACTTTCTCCTAATATTTGTCAGGAGGGATGTCATAAAAACAGAATCAAAGAATCACAGAATGGTTTGGGTTGGAAGGGACCTTTAAAGATCATCCTGTTCCACCCTCTCCCAAGGGCAGGGACACTTTCCACCATCCCAGGTTTCTCCAAGCCCTGTCCAACCCAACCTTGGACACTTCCAGGGATGGCTCATCCACAGCTTCTCTGGGCAACCTGTGCCAGGATGACCCCACCCTCACAGGGAAGAATTTCTTCCTAATATCCCATATAAATTGAAGCCATTCCCCCTTATCCTGTCACTACAAGTCCTCATAGGAGCAACTCTGCCCTTGTTGAGTAGACAGCAGATCAAGCTGCTCAGAGAGGTGGCAGAAACTTCGGTGGGAATGTGGGTGATTTCTGGGAGATGCTGGCAGCCTTCTGGCTGAACCAGCGGGAATCCTCCATGGGAGACATGTCCCTCACAACCCTGGGACCAAAGGGTTGGATCGCAGAGGCACCGCCTCAATTATCCAGCAAAGGCCACTTAAATCATGCCTCACAAAGAACAAATGTGCGTAAATATTTGTGCAAGATAAGATCGGCGAGTGGCCGAGCAATATTTCAAAGAGCCGAGCCAAGGGCAAACAACAATTTATGTGTCCTGCTCCAGAAAAATAAAATTAGGAAATGCAGCAGTGTGTTTATGTTAGGGTAACATTTGCTCTGGAGTGGGTTTCTGTCAGTGGATGTCCCACACATGGGACAGGCAGTGGAAATACGAGGGCAGGGCGTGAGAAGAGATTTATCTGAGGAGCAGTCCTGGATCTGCTGAGGGACTCCTAATCAACCAGCCACAGGACATCAAAAGGCTTTCAGGAAAGGCTGGTGGATCTGTCAGATTGACATACACAGGCACAGGCAGGCGGTTGCTAGGTAGTATTTTATTCAGAGCAAACACTCAGTGAGCATGAGATAATCAGAGATAATCAATCTTTCTTTATTCAGAAGACAAAGTGTTATCTAAAGTAGCTGCAGTGCTCTCTGACAAGGATACATTTGAGATTTTCTCCTTTTAAATTAATGTTTTTCATCAATGCTTACAGCCCAGAGTCACAACCCTGAGGGCACCACCAAAAACCATCCTGAACTGGAGGTTCAGAGGTGCTGTCCCACCCTCCCTGAGCAGGCAAAGGCTGCTGCTGCTGGCCTGGGATGCTGTGACACAAAAGCAGAACCTACTCACAGGGAAGACAGAAGAAAACCTGCATAGTTTATAGGTGGGAAGAAGACACTACCAGTCTCTCAAATGGTTTAGCCCAGAGAAGGAATAGCAACTCCCAGCTTTTCATAAAACCCCCTGGGGGTGACCACACCGCAGCATCAGGTGACAATGACAATCAGTACACCATTTTTATCGAGACTTCGTGCATCTCAGTTGCATTTTGTATCACAAACCAGATTCTCCGCTTTCCTGATTACTCCAGCACTTTAACTACAGGAGTCAACAGAGCCTCTTCTGCCACAGCCACCCACATCTTCACACAGGGAGCCAAACCCCCTGACCCTCCCCTTCACCTGGTGTTCAAGCCATGCACAGACAGCAGGAGCTGGTGGATAATCACAGTGCAATGATTGGAGCTTTCAATTGTTGCCATCAGGTGTGAAAACATCAGGCTCCACGAGCTGGGCAAGGAATGAGAGAGTTGAGAGAGCCACTGTGCTCCAACCATCAAACAGCTGCCTCCCTCCCTCCCTCCCTCCCTCCACAGCCTCCCTTCTTTTTCCAGATGCTTTGCATTTCCCCCTTTCTTCTGCCAGGTGTTTCTAGCGCATCAATGCTAAAAATTTCAGTGTATCCTAGGATTCCAGCCTGCTTTTAACTAAACTGCCACAGATCCGTCTCCATGGAAGACGTTTCTTGCCAGAAATATTATCTAATTTGTAAGCATTTTATGATTTTCTAAGAGACATAAAATACAGTATTAGGAAACAAATGGGCAACGGAAAAGATCCCTTCTGGTAGCCAAAGTGACCATATAATTGATTTTTATGAACAGCATCTGAAGAAATGACTCACAACCCATATGGCTGTTTTGGAATCCAGATATACATCGTGTTTTAAGCCTCTCAGAAGATTTATCCAAGTTTTTCGCATATAATCAATGGCCATTAGACGAGGGCATGAATCATTGCAGCTCCTCAGGCTGAGCACATGTTTGAAGGGTGAAGGCTTCACACATTCTCGCTCTATAAATACCCATCCAAGGCTGTCCAGAGCATGAGCAGCTCAGATGGCAGAAAGTAAAAAGGTATCACAGAACAAACTGCAGACTCATTACAGAGCCGAGGCCTCCTCCCTCCGATGGGCGTAAATGTTATTAGCTTAGGACATGGTTCAAACTCCAGTTGAAGTCAGATGGAAAAACTTCACCTCCAAGTCGGGCTGTGTATCCTCTTTCTCCATGGCTTTAACCATTTTCTCATAGCTTGGCCCCGGCCGGCGGTGAGGTTGGGTTACAGGTTTGCTCACTCAGCTGTGATGCTACACAAGTAACACCCACACAGTTCACATGTGCACACTTCCCGTGCACATCTGGGCTGTCCAGAGGTGCAGAAACATCCCTCCTGTGGGCCCACATTTGAAGGACAACACACACCTCACGCACAACACGCCAGCCTCATTCCTCGTGCAGCTCCTCCATCTCGGTCCACACTCCCTTCTTCAGTGCCAGAAGATTCACGTTCACCCAGAGCTGACACAGGAATGCATGCTCCATCTTCTGAAAGATGCTGAGAGCCCTGTTTGCAATGGCTCCAGATTCTGCCTTGCAACTGACCCAGCAGCAGGGTGAGAATTTTATTTACAATGACAGCAGATGCAACAGGTACAACTGGGCAACTCCGCAAACATGATTGTTAAATTAAATCACTTCACATTCCAGCCCCAGGTGCTGGTCCACAATACCCTTCCTCGTGACATGCAGCACTGGAACATTTGTGTATCACACATTGTGCCAGTTTTCAAGGACTCCCAGAGATAAATGTGTCTCCCAGTACAAAACTGCCCTCTTGTTCCCATGGAAATCCCAGCCAAATAAATATTTTGCAAGTTCGTTTGCTGCAGAAGAAATAAGTCAGGGCTTATGCAGGCACAGCACCTCCAGTGCATTTCTTTCATCCATCAGACTTCCATGCAGCCATCCCAGCTGCCCAGGAACACCTGGGGTGTTTGGCCTAAATTGCACATTTTCACCTTTGACAGACTTTTAGATCCAGGAGAGAATGTTATGGTCACATCCAGCTCCCTCTGAAACACAAACCAAACAGTCTCAGCTGATAATTTCTGCATCAAGCCCTGTGGCTTTCATTTGAGCTGGCACCAGATGCATTCCCAAGGTGCTACAGCTTCTCTATTATGTATTCTCTATTACAGTTCCTTGTTCCTCCAGGTATAGCCAAGGGGAGCAGGGACCTGCAGCCCCTCTTGCTGCCTTTTTGCCCTGATAAATGAGGAAAACAACTGAGTGTAGCCCTAATTTCATACCTGAGATGTTTTGGTTTCTGAAATTCTTTTCCCAGATGATTTTCTGTAAACAAGAGAAATGTTTTTGTAACTGTACCTATGTTTATCCATTCTTTCTCACAGGAGGGGCTTCTTGATGTCCCTCTGGTTTGCCAATGTGATTGAAGAGGTTTGTCTTTGTTTCACCAATCAAATTGGTCTGTGTAAAATGCTATAAAAACAAGACACATCCCAAAATAAAGTAGTCATTTTTCTAGCCTTCTGATCTCAGGAGTCTGTGTCGTTTTTAGTGTGAAACAACGACAACTGAGTGCCAACAGTATTTTTAAAACCTGCCTGGTCTTGGAGGCGAGCAAAACCTCTGCATTCCTCAGGAACCAGCGATGGGGTGGAGGAGAATAGCTCAGGGCCCATAATCTGTTACACAGGTTTCGCTCCACAGCACCAGCACACATTCAAATCCCGCTCTAAAGGGAAGCTGAAGGATTAACATTGGCTCCCAGACCACTCCTGCTGTAACAAAACCCTCGCCTGCAGCCTGACAGAGGCACTAACAGGGTCTTTGATGACGACTGCCAAGGGAAGGCTCCAAGACAGACGAAAATTTTGAGGTTAGAATTTGCAAGGCAGTCAATCTTACCCTCATATTCGTGTTACAGCACATGATAAACTATTCCAGAGGGAATTCTTGCCAGGATGCTAAAAGAAATTTTATGAAGAACTAGAGTCATTTATCCAAAAAGAGGATGAAAGAGCGACATGTTACCTAGGAGGAAACAAAGAAAGGTAATATTTTGCCCTCGATTTTATTTTCTAGGTTTCTAAGGCAGCTCAGTCAGATAAAATTTGGAAAGACATCTGAAGATGAAAAGGCCTGTACAAAAAAACAGATCCAGAGGATCATAATTTAAGGAAATACTATGCCAGTTGTAGCAAAAGTAGAAGTTTTCATATTTAAGTTATTTCATATTATTATGAAAGATACCAAGACTAGCATTCTTCCACCAGGAGATTTCCCAGATTTCCCACCCACATAGAGTCTGAAATATCTCTATAAGGAGTTGTTCCCAAATTCAGAGATCAAAGCAACCGTCCCCATGCTGGCAGCCCAGCTAGAAATAGGGCTGACATGCACTTTTGCATCTCTAGTCCTGACTTTAGTAGATATGCCAGTCTTTCTGAGCATGTGGAGGATGATTTTACTCCTTGAATGTTGGGGAAATCTATCTGGTTGGTTGCCCAGTTATCAGAGGTGATTAAATCATCTCTCCAACACGGGTCAGTGTTGATGTGGGGCTGGGGGGATCTGTCCCCTCTGGTGAAACAGGAATCTTTGTGGTGCCAAGGACACACGAGCACACAGCCAAACCCAGACTCACGGCCTTGGAAATGCTCCCATGCCAAGAACAACAGTAAATAACCTGCTCTCCAGCAAGAAGCATGAGCATTTCCAAGCTTAGCTGGGGCCTCTTCCCTTTTTTTTTTTTCTTCTTTTTTTTTTGA
>VYZR01011854.1:3350-16423 GCA_013400675.1 Oxylabes madagascariensis | reverse complement strand
TTTTTTTTTTTTTTTGCCTGGGAAAAGTCAAAACATTCTGTGATGCCTTGAAAATACAGAACAGCAAGTGCTGCTGAAGGGGATATTTGCAAGGAGCCCTGCCATGACCTCAGCTTTTAAATCATTTCAATCAGAACGACTCAGAAGTCATGCCAATGCCAAATTATCCCCATGCAACACAAGAAAAGAAGCTAATCCCCGCTCCTTGATGATAATTGGCACAATGAGAAACACCTTTCGGACACGATTTAGCTCAGAGCCAAAACGCAGGCTGTCTCAGGAGGAAACCTCTTCCAAGGAGCAGATGATGACAAAGTCTTGAGTGGTGCCTTGCCCCACACCAGAGGTGTTCAACGAAACAGAACACCTGGCCTTCCTGGCTCATCTCTGCAGCTGGCCACCAGCCATGGCTCACCTCCCCGTGGTTTTGGATGCAGGCAGGAATTCCTTCTCCTTTCCAGTGGCCAGACATACTTGATTTTCCAGCTATTCCATGGAGGAAATAATCCCCCAGGTGATTATGTGCTACGAGGGTCTGCGCAGTGACTCAGCCCTTGTGGCTTTTAGTGGAGCCGACTTCACAGGAAGATTTTTAGAGGGGGGAAAAAATAATTCTTAATTAACATGACAGGGAATAGATGTGGTGGTGAAACTCCAGGCAGATGCAGGTGTCCAGGCAGTCCCAGGTGACTTTCCATGCACTTACCCTCATGCCCAGGCCTGAACTGGCTCTTTTTAAGGGAAAAGAAATAACATTTTCCATATAATTCAGGGGGGTGGACTGAGGTTTTGTCACTGGCACCCACAAGATGACAGGTGGAGGTTTCAACCAGAGTGCTGCCAAAGAGTACTGGAGAGAGGACGTACAACAAAACTGAACCACCTCAGCCCCAAAATCTCACTGCTGCTGTTTCTCAGATGCTTTGAGTCTGGGAATCCAGGGCTCCTTCAGTGCCAGCCCTTTCCAGCCATGCCCCAAGGTATGGGGCAGGGAACAATGCTTTTCCACTCTGTTGACTTGATCACCTCTAACCCGTTAAACTGGTAAAGAACAGCAGGACCAGAGGCTTCAAAAGGTCCTGGCAAGGTCTGGGAATGCTTTTCTCATGTGCAAAAAGCCCCAGGTGCTGATGCAACCCACCACACACCTGCCCCCAAAGGCAGAGAAAGGGATGCATCTTTAGCCCTGTTTTCCCAGCATAAGCAATGAGCGGGGGGCACTTGCACAGAAATTTAGAAAGCAAAACCCCCCCCAAACTTAACCAGTTTCTGTTCAGAACCAGTTCTCCTCTGGGAGAAATAAGATGAGAAAGAGCAAATCACTTGTGACAGATGACAAGGTTGGTGAGGAATGCACTAATGGGAAGCACACACATCCCAGGAGGATGAAAGCAGTATAAAACCTTATTAAAAAACAACAACTGCCTGTCCCATTGGGCTGCTCACTGTGGCTCCTTTTGCAAAAGAGACATTCATTTAAAGGCAAATCTTGATTTCTGCCATGAGCCCAGTGCTACGCCAGTGATGTGAATTGGCATTAAAGGTACACTAAATCTATGTACACCCACATGTAGATTAGACACAGATTTATGCAGCCTGGAGAAGAGAAGGCTCCAGGGAGACCTCAGAGCCTCTCCCAGTGCCTAAAGGGGCTCCAGGAGAGCTGTAAAAGGACTTGGACAAGGGCACAGAGTGACAGGACAAGGAGGAATGGCTCCACACTGACACAGGGCAGGGTTAGATGGGATACTGGGCAAAAATTCTGCCCCGTGAGGGTGGCAGGACCCTGGCAAAGGTTGCCCAGAGAAGCTGTGGCTGCCCCATCCCTTAAAGTGTCCAAGGCCAGGCTGGGTGGGCTTGGAGCAACCTGGGATAGTGGGAGGTGTCCCTGCCCATGGATGATCTTTAAGGTTCCTTCCAACCCAAACCATTCTGTGATTTATTGCTTGTATCTTGTGACGCAAATACCCCCAGTACCTGCTCCCAGGATGTGCAGGAATCCCAGCAGGCTGTGAGATACAAAAATCTATCAAGGAATACTGTGTGGAGAAAACTGCATTCCAATCCTTAGTCGTTTAAAGGACTGATTTAATTTCTGAGATGCAGCCCACTGCTTTCTAACAGCACACGCTGCTTTTATGAGATGGTCCAGAGGAAAACATCCAGAACACTTATCAGCTGAAACCACAGGTAGCTCACAGGGAAGCAGATTAAGGGAATAACATGTTTTCCACAGGCAGCCGTGCCCCATGCACACAGGGAAAGCCCAGGGGACAGTTAACCCTGAGTGCAGCTGTTGGGTTTAGTACCACAGACCCATGGAAAGATTTATCTCTAACTCTCAAACAGGCAGGAGTTTGGTAGGGATTCAAGGAAAACAGTAGTGGATCCCCTTTCATTTAGCATCCTGAGGAAGTCTGGGCAGAGGGCAAGTTTTAGCATGGAACAGCCGCAGGTAGGAGCTGCTAATTTCTTGAATGAAGCTCAGACCATGGGAGGTCAATGGCAAACCTTGCCTGTCACCCCCTCCATAAGACATGCAAACCAACTCAGAGTGCTCAGGAATCCTGGGACACCAGAACCAAAAGGATTTTGTGTCACTGGCATCAGGAGGAGATGGAGCCACCTTCCACTCTGGGAATTGGAGTTAAGAGGACAAAAACAGCTTTTAAGATGGGTCTTGACCAGCTTGTGAAAAAAGATCCAGGATGTGGACTTCTCCAGCAGCACAGGACACTGACCCACCACATCTCTCAACCCAAACATCCAAACATTTGTGCTACTCCCAGCAAAACATTTTTGAGTTACATATTTGCTGGACCAGCTGCAAACTGTCATCCTAAACAATTTTCTGCCGTCCCTGGCTATAACATGTTGCTCATTTTCATTACATCCCGGTTTTCCATCTCTGGGCGTGCCTTACCAGGGTGAAATCTGACTCTGCCACTTAATTAATACCATAACTGCAGACTGTGACTGCCTGCCCTGTGCTGAGCACCATCCCCACGCTCCGAGGTATTTGTTGCCGCGACAAGGGAATACAAAGCTTTACACGCAGGAGATGGAAAAGGTTAAAGTCAATATTTTGGCTGGTGGAAATATTTATGGAAAGAACCCGTGAATTAGCGAGCTGTATTCATTCCACTGACATTTCCTAACTGCGTTAACCTTTTATATTTCTTGTGGTTGGCTCCTGTTTAATACGTTCTAATTATATGAGAACCAGGAAGCAAATGAACGGTGGAGATTAAAGTTAAACAACAGCCGTAAATACTGCAGGACAGATTCTCAGCACTGAGACGGTAGATTTAAGCCTCTGAGTTCAGTGCTGAGCAGATGAGACATGTAAGGCCATCAGACACATATGCAGAGCTCAGAATTTCTTGCCCACTCACTCATTTGAGGGCAGAGCTCGTCCCTTTGATGGCACCGTGCTGATGTTTCATTGCGCATGGAGTGAAGCACGTCAGTTCACTCGAAGAGGGTTCACAAAGGACAAATAACTTCTGCAAAAATCACCATTTCCTCTGGCCTTCCTACCATGAGAAAGGCAGGAAAGGAAAAAAGGGGTTCAAAATGATTCAGTAATGCTGGGCAGATGCTCTCAGAGGCTGCAGCCAGCCCTCAGCGCTGATCAGGTAAAACTGGATGCACTGAGTGCAATTCCACCTCACAAGCGAGCAGGCAGCCCCTCCGCAGAGATTCACCAGCACAGCAGTATCACAAAACACACAGGAGCAGAATAACTTCCTCACAGCAGAACCTGACATCCCAGGCAAACACAGACAGTTGCAAAACTCAGCTCCACGCGGGGAAGATGTCAACAATCTGTCCCAGTTCTGCCCAACGCACGGAAAGGCCAGATGGCCACTCTGCTGCTCGCCACCTCAGAAGGAGATGGAGGACGTTCCTGTGTGCAAGTTGTCCCTTTTAACAGAGCACAGCTGAAGCTGGTGACGAAGGGAGCACCAGAAATTTGCTGACATGGCCACAAACTCACACAGCTAAAGCTGGCCAGAGATGCTGACCTGTGGAGCAAAATTGCACCTTTGCAACTGCTGGGACAGAATTGTTTCAGAGGGAGGCATTCGACCATCACCTCTGCTTTGGGGGTTGAGAATGGCAGCACCAGCTCCACCAGCACTCACACATGGCCAGGGTGCTCTCAGCCTGCAGGGCTGACCCCACTGCCATCCACACCTGCATGTCAGCTTCCCTTGACCACCCTGGGGTTGAATGGCTCTGATGGGGCTAAATGTTCTACTTTTCATCAGCCAGCCTCCTGCCTCTTCACAGACAAAGCAACAAGCAAGAAGGGCATCATCTTTCATCTCTTCGGCCTGTGCAATCTCCTCCCAGCTCCTTGCTCCCCTCTCTATCCATGGTCCCTAGGATTGCTCAGTATTCCTAATTGTTGTCTTGTAGCACAGCTTCCGATATGATGCAGCATCAAAGGAGCTCATGCATGTGGCTACAATTAAATCCATGCTCAAACACTTTGCTGAGCCCAGGCATTCATTGAACTGCAGTTGTTCCTGAGGTACGGACCATCTTTCCCCATAAGATGCCTCACACAGACAATTTGACCCCAGCTGGCCTTATCTACTCCACTAAAATAAAAATAAATATCTGGGAGTAATAATAATAAACGGTGTCACCCTGGTAAAAATTTATTTCTTTTGTGTTTTCAAGAAGGGTACACAACCTTCAAGGAAGGATGTTGCTGTCTCCTAGCATCAACAATGCCAAAAATAAACAGAAATTAAGTTAAAGAGTCACGTTTCAAGAGGTACAAATTCAACCACAGCAAATATTTTGTGTGGATGCAGTGTAGTTTAGACTCCAACATGTTTCCTTATGGTCTATCTACTTCCTCTAAAAATATCAACTATAATCACTCCAGCTAAGCCTAACACAGGATAGCAATTCAACAAACATCTCCATTCTGCTGTTGCTTAGGGGGTAAAAGGAATCCCAGTAGGTCTGCAAGGGATTTTTGAGAGCAAATCTCTCGGCTGATCTGTTAAAAATCCCAATGTTTGCCTTGCACAGCCCTAGCAGAATTTGTTCACAGCCCAGAGAGCCTCTGCTTTATTTTCAATAACTCTGATTCCCTCCACATGTACATTAAAAAAAAAAAAATTAAAAAATAGCTATTTGATACAGTGATTCTCAGTATTTTTTTGTACATCTGGGAAAGCCTCTGCCGCTCAGCACAGTTTGCCCATTTGTAAAACTGGTGTCATTGGAGACTTGAAAGGCTTAATGCTTTAACATACTTGGGGATAAATAGTGTTACATTAGCACAGGTGCAAATAGCTTTCTAATTATTATTAATTTAATAATACTGTGCTGCTGGCACACGCTAATTAGATCCATGTTGTCCTATACAAGGGGAACAACACCAGGAATTTCCACAGCTGTCAGCTGCTGTCTTCTCCCAATTGCTATGGAAAGCAAACAAACCATGAAGGCAATTCATAATTATTACAAACACTCCCTAACCTAAACCACGTTGACAATTCTAAATCAGAGCTGCTCGCTTGCTCTTGTCTGTGGTGTCAGAAAGGGATCAGAGCCAGCTGAAGAAGGACAACCAGCTATCAGATAATTTAAAGGCCAAGCAATTAGTTTGGTTTTAAAAAGTTCTTTTAGCTTGCAGGAAGTGCTTCCCCCTTCATTCCGACCAGCCCATCCCACCTCTCCCTCCATCGTGTGCATCTTAACATAAGATATTTGACTTTCAGTATTTTCTGGACTTTTCTTGCTAGGTTAGTGCTGCCCTGTTTGGAAAAGGCTTTGCCATTGCTATCCACTGGGATTCCTCCCCCCCAGCTAGAAAAAAGGAAGGAGAGCTGCAGTTTCCCCTGCTTGCTGCTGAGTCCCTCTGGGTTTTTCTCATAAATTCATTCCAAGAACATGGCTTAAGCTCTTAAGTGATATTCAAAGCCCTCAGCATGAGGTTTATGGCTTTCAACGTCTGCTGAGAATATAGTCATAACTGACAAGTTCTGAGGCAGGTATTTGGATGTTTTTCCACAAATACATCCCAATAAAATAGATCTCAACTCTGACATTGACCAAGACTTAATTTAAAGTGGTTTAGTAGAAGCAGCTGACAGATGAAAAAAAAAAAAGGTCTACATGCAGAGAAAAGCCTGCAGGGCTGAATCTGCAGCTGAATGCCTCTCTGGCAGAGCCAGGTCCCTCTGACTCTCCTTTGAACTGTGTATCACTTGCTGGTTTTGACTTTTCAAATTTAAATTGCCAGTTCTGCCATAAAAAGAGAGGAAATCCCTGTTTGCTATTTCTCTCCTATTATGGTTTCATTTAGATTTCATTACAATAATTTGGGTTTGGATTTGAGGCACTTCCAGAATGAATTCTTTGTCTCCTGTGAAAGCCCCCAGAGCGCAGCCAGGGCTGAGGAGCTCAGGGTGTGGGGATCAAGAGGCTTTCCCAGGGCACCCACATCCCCTTGCATGTTGCATCCTTGATGGATAAACCTGGCTTGTGCAGGGGGATGCAGAGAGAGGAGGTGAGCCCGTGCCAGTCTCAAAATTGAGGTGACCCCATTTGTCACCACCATCAAAGGGCACTACAGAGGACTCCTCAAACTCAGCAGCATGAGAGGGAGGGAGGGAAGCAGAGCAATGTGTCTCAAGAGAAATCAAGTCCAAGCAAGGACTGATGTTTACTCACACATTCCCAACCCTCCCTTCTGCAGAGAGAAAAAATGACCTGCAAAAGAAACCCAAGCTCACCTAGAACCTTTCTGGCCAAAGTGTAGTTCTAAACCCCAGGTAGAGCACCCTGGCTTACAACAAGATATTCATAATCTTCAAACCCTTGTTGAATTTGGGTGACAGCAAGGGTCATAGAGTGGTTTGGGTTGGACAGGACCTTAAAAACCTTCTCATTCCACCCCTCTACCATGAGCAGAGACACTTTCCACTAGATCAAGTCGCTCAGAGCTCCATCCAGCCTGGCTTTTTAGATGCAGGAAATCATTCCAAAGTCAGACACACTTTGTACCGAGGTGCTCTGAGAAATGCTGAGGAGCACCAGAGCCCTTTTGCATGGGGAGTAATGGAGCCTCCCAGCCTTGAAGAGATGATGGTTTGACCAGCAGGGAATGCCAGCCTGGAAGTCATTGATGCAAACATTTGCTGGAGCCAGGGCAAAAATTTATTGGCATTTTCCAGTCAGCATAATACCCTCAGATCTCCTGCACACCATCAAGGGTGCACGCTGAAAAGCAAAATCATCTGCCTCGTTCAAAAACCTTGCTTTCTTTTAAACTGCACTGGGAAGTTTGAAACATCACATTCAAGACCTCCCATCAGCGTGAGGTGTGCTGAGAAAGACCATTTCTTCCCCACAGGCTGATTCCCACTTTGAACAAAAAACAAAATGTGACACTTTACCTAGGAAATCGGATATGGACACTCTGCTCTCACATTTACTGAGACTCCACATGAGCATACAAGCTTGACTTTCCAGCCAAGACCAGGTGGGAAAGTCTTGCTATTAAAACACTAACAGGAAGCTGTGGGGTCATTCAACATCCCTACCCTCAAATAAAAGCTCCTCTTCCACTGACATGTAGCTGAGCGCTCTTGCTTGTCTTTCCCAAACCACAAAGCTGGCCTGGATGTTAATTGGAAATGGAAAATGTACCCAAATGTGACGACAGTCTATTAAAAAATAAAATAACCGAATGTAGTAAACTCTTTCTGAGTGCAAGAACCGCATGGTATAAACACTGTGGGCACTCATAAACCTTCAGTTGGTTTTAACAGCTTTTCTTCCAGCCTAGTTTACCCTCAGCAAAGGGGTTTTTTTTTTTAGTTCATTGTGATCATAGTGAAACATCTTTCTTTTCATCTTTTCAACATTTCCAAAAATCAAAAATTAAAATTAAATAAAAAGTATCTTATAACATTCCTTGAAAAACTCTCCTCACCCAAGGGGATGTGGTGCCTTTGGGAGCCCAAAAATCTTCCCCTCCAGCCTTTGCATGGGCCAAGGTTCATCTCCAACAATGGGGAGAAGAAGGTGATATTCCTGAACAAAATTTCTATCAGAACTGTATGTCCTGCCTCAACATTGATTTTTCTTTACCTGCCATAGGGTGGAGTCAAAAATTCACACCACAAAAAAATGTTGCTGAGCTCTTTAACTCTGGTTTAAAAATTGGCATCAAACAAGTTCAGTTCAGCCACAGTTTGTTGGACAGAAGGATTTAGATCTTCTGTTTAATATGGGAATATTTATAACTGGAACATAACTGGTAGAGAAGAGCCCCTTCATTTCAGTGTTTCACATCACCTGCTCGTACTGGGCCAAACAATCCTTCTTAAATCAAAATTTGGCAGGAGTACAAGGGAGAGAAATGATGCTGAGCAACATTCTCCTGTCAGGGATGGATCATTTTGGGGTGGGATAATTAATCAGCCCTTGTCTAAATGGCTTCTGTCTTAAAGGGCTTCCTTCTCCTCCTGGCATATTCTCAGTGGGTCAGAAATGCCAGTACAATATTATCATTCTGCCTTTGCATTTGAAATACCAACTACCATGTTGATGAAACAGACCTTTATTGAACTTCAAAGGCCCATAATTATATATCCTCTCCTTGAGCTTTGATATTTTAATATTCAGCTGGTGAAATTATTATCTATTCCAGCCACAAAGTGTTTATTTATTTTGCTAGCTTTATCTCTGTTATTTCTGCGGTGGCAAGAGGCTGAGGAAGAAGCCCCCCTGCTTGTTGGCAGCAGCAGAAAGTGGGAATTGAATGTACCAGAACTTTTATCTCCAGCAGCTGAAGAACGAAGCGTTTGAACTCCTCCTCGAGCCCTCAGAAACCTCTCCCCGCAGCCAGTTCCTCTCATTTATGCTTTTCAAGAGCCAGCCAAATTTCTTCACATAGGTTTCCCTGTGCCATGAGGGAGCACAGGAGTCAAGGAGACACCAGTCAGCACTAATGATGGCATGAATTTTTCATCTGAAAAAGGCGCTCTGTTTTTTTGGAAGCTGCAAAAAAGAAACTTTTGCTGGCGTTTCCTCAGCTCCAGCCCCACCAAGGTGGAAGGACGTGCGGCAGGGGCAAAAATATTTTATGTATACATCCAGCCCAAACATAAATACACACAGGTAGAGCACAGCTCCCTTGCTGGCTGACAAAACAAGGTGGTGTTTCATGGCTCTACATCCCTCCCTCACCAGAGAAAGCCCCTGTGAATATTCTGTGCCCTTCTTCTCGGGTGTCCCAGCAACAGGACTGAGCTGCAAAATTCAGAGCAAAACCTGGATTTTCCAAGCTCAGCTCGCAGACCTGGCCCAAACCTCCAACAAAACTAAGTGAAAAGTGCGTTTACATCACCAAGAGATTTCAAAACCTGGTAACCCCCCCAGATATTTTCAGAGCTCTCTGCACCTCATTGAGACAGAGCTGTAGCCAGGAGGTGCTGGAAATCACACCGGAATGATGTTATCGGGACATTGCAGAGCCATTTCTAAACTAAATCCCCTCAGATACCCCTGGATCTCTCTCCTGGTGCAAAAGGATGATGGTTGATCCTGTGCAGGCATCTCTCAGGAGTCCTCACAAGCCTTCCCCCTCTCCATTGGGTCATTTCCAAACAACCCTGAAATCAAACCTGTCTTAGATGAGCCCAGCATCAGCATATGGCTTTCATCAGGTGATTCCCATGCTCTTCAGGAACGTGACTTAATTGCCCTTCACAGCAGCCCCTGACGGGATTCAGCAGCTTTTGCTCCGCCTTGATGAGCTGGAAACCGAGAGAAAGAGCCTCTGTCACCTTTCCAAACGTGCAATGTGAAACAGCAGAAGTGATAGAAATGCCATTGAGAGGCCTGAGCTCCTTGTTCTCACACTTCCTGGGACAGGCTTCCCAAAATCCAGCTCCATTCAGAAAGCATTTCCCCACAAGGGAGACAGGAAAAGCTAGCCAGTTGGAGTAGGACATTAACGTCAAGATGTTCCATAAAACCACAATCCTTCCCTTAAAAAAAAAAATTAGTAAAAAAATGGAATGATGGATGCTTACCATAGGTTTTCCCAGCACTTAAGCTGAAGAAGTTCCTGCTGCAACATATGGGGAGGGTGTCCAGGCCAGAAACCCTTCTCCTCCAGCCCTGGGAGTCCAACCTGATGATAAGGGGGAGGTACTGAGGAAGAGGTTGGAAGACTCTGGAAGAGGTGCAGGTTTCCCACGTCCAGCTTCACACTGGCTCTGTGTGTGGCCGTGTTTGGCAGCTCTGGACACCTCCTGAGAGGATTCAAACCTGCGCCAGAGCTTGCCAGGGAACGCTGGTGAACGTGGGCATGTCCCCTTCCTGGGCAGCTGTGCTGTCCTGCCCACACAGGGAACCTTCCAGAAGTGGAGGCAAATGGCAGAAGCTGCTCCCTGAGCAGCAGACAGGGCTCGTGGTGCACAGCTCAGTGACAGGAGGCATCCAAGTCCAGACTATCTGATGCCCCAAACCTCAGCTTTACACCTCCAAACCCCACCAAGCATCTCATTTTTTCTTTTGCCATCATTTACCCAGCAGTTCCCAGTCACTGGGGAGTATATTCCTGCTCAGCTGCAGGAGCCTGCTGTCTCTTTCCAGGATTAAGTTGTTTATTTTCTTACATGGGCCTTTGGGAAAGCTATGATCCTGTTTATGTCACAGTCAGTGTTACCATATTCCAGAAACTTTAATGCCTGAGAAAAAAAAAAAAAAAAAAAAGGCACCATCTGGGAGAATGGGGACATAATTGGAGCTGAGAGGTGACCAGGAGCCAAAGCTCCTCTTCATTGAGCAATGGCTTGGCTTGGTTCTCCAGCTCACAGGGATGCTCAGCACAGGAAAGGCAAAAAGTCCTCTTAAAGTCAAATTGGGTAATTACATATTTACCAGGAATTTGGGAAGAAGGAACAGGCGGAACCTCATAGGGCACATTCTTTTTTTGCCAGTGAAAGAGCTCGGTTTCTAGTAGTACTACAAAATCTTGGGGGGTTTATTTGCAAATTTTCATACAAAAATGACTTTGTATTCGGAAATGTTAACGCCTGAATTTCAGCCCCTGAAAAGATGCAAAGGAAATGGAAATCTAAACGAGTAGCATATGCCATCCCCTTGGCTCCACCAAGGAAAATATTTGGCTTCCACTTACAGCTACCCCAATCAAAAAGAAGTTTGGGTTGCAGGAATGTAAGTCAAAGTGAATGTTAAATTTACATTAGACATTTGTTAATTAGCCAGCAAATGAATCACCCCCGTGGACTGGCATGGTCCACACAATTTTAAAGCAAACACCGTTGTGTCAAGTTAAACTGTTGCCCTGGAGTTGACTAAGCAGAAACGTTCCAAAATGGAATTATTAATAAGATTTTCTTGCATTATTAAAAACATCGTGATTAAAATACCATGGTGGATATTTACAGGCAGGGAAATAGAAGGGAGACTCAGTAGGTGTTTATTAAATCCATTTCCACATCTACCTCCAGCCTGAGTGTGCTCTCCTTTCCCCTGCAAGCAAAAACCCTCTTTTACCGGGCATTTATCCCTGTGGGTACCTTTGGTTATTGCAGCCTGGTCAGCATGATTTGTTGGCTTAATCAACATTCAGGTTCAACACTAATTTCTTTTAGCAGGCAGGAACTCTGTCACCCTTCTTGGTGTGTCATGCGAGCACGTTAAGGGACCAAAATATTTTCCTGGAGTGTTTAAGGAACATTTCTGAGGCTGTGCCTCAGTGGGGACTGGAATAATGCTTAGAGCTGCTGGGCTGGTAGCACACACAAATCTTGGCCTCTCAGTCTTCCTCTTCCTCCTGAAGTTGCTGACACCTTAGAAATGGCTTTGGTACGTGTAGGACTGAGGAACCACTGTGGCCTCAGTTCCTGATCCCACAGGGCTTCTGAGCTGGGTTTTCTCCCCAGTGAACAGCCAAAAAACCCAAATAAAGCTATCGGGGATCTGGCTTTTCTATTGACACTGGGACCCTGGTAAACTTTCTTCTACACCAACATCTGAGACTCAAGTGCCCCAAGAACTTCAGAAAAGGATATCACTTTTTTCTTTTTTTTTACCTTCACTTCCTTTGAGCTTAGGCCAAAAGCCAAAGTCATAAATGGAAACAGTTATTCTGGGCTCAATATCACCTTTTGTGCAATGACAAAAATAATGTGTTGTTGAACTGTTTGGCACAGCTGCCCCAGCATGTGACAAGAAGCTAATTGCTTTTGAAGCCAAATCCACTCGAGAAAACAAGAATCCAGCTTATAGCAACTCATATTTTGCCAGTTTTTCTGCTCCAAACTCATATTCTCTTCCGTTTTTCCTCTCTCTCGTGGCATCCTTTCCTTCTTTTCCTAAGTACTCCCGCACAGTTTGCAGCTGAACTTGCAGACAGTCTCTGCTGCCCCTCTCTCAGCCTTGCTCAACCCGTGATAACCAAATCTGTCCCGCAGAGCTGAGCTCTTTTTCCACCATCGCACAGTACATTAATTCACTCAACACATTTGTTTGCAGCTGTCTTCCATCACCAACCCCACACCCAGCTGGTTCCTCAGAGCAGAGGGAGAACTTAATTTTCCACTAATGAAGGCATAAAGCAGGTAATTTTTTTTTTTTTTCTCCCTTGGTCCCCCCTCCCAGAAAATTTTGCTTTGTTTTACTGGGAAAACAGAAAGTGCAATAAAATGCTCGAGCTGCTGGTTTTGGTCATAAAGCGGATGAGCAAGTCTGAGCCTCTTCAGGGAAGGAGCAGATTTCAGATTTTTAAGCAAGTTTAGCCAAATCAAACAGGGTCTTCATAACACAAGCTGGCCATTCCTGCAGATGTGTGGTTCTTCCAGGGAAGGCACAGCTATGGATTTATTAGGAATTATTATGTGAGTTCTTCTATTGCTCCCCGCAAACCATTCCCTTGTTTGTTTTCACATACAAATGCTAAAGAAAAACAACAACAACAATATCAACAATCACCAAAAAAAAAAAAAAAAAAAAATCAAATAAACAACAAAAAAAATTTTGGACCAAAAAGTTTGAAAAAAAAA